>SKCR01010095.1:0-109300 GCA_019454045.1 Zanthoxylum bungeanum
ACAAAACTTGTTAAAAAAGCTTTGGTTGTGTAAAAAGTTACATTAAATGCAACCAACTACTTCCTTCACACTTGTGACAAGTTGACGTAAGTTAGTGGGTCCCACCACTTTGAATTCAAAATTCAAGTTGGCTTACACAACACACTATGGGCTCGGGTTCATTTAATCCGATTAAACGAATTTTCCGTTGCGACGTAATTAAATCCAATTTAATTAAATAATAATGCCTAGCAAAATTATTACGAAAGTCGTTTACAAATTAATTCCAAATTAATTCGTTCGCTTGAATTAAAATCCAATTTTAATTCTGTATTGAAATCCAATTTCAAATAATATATCTGATATATTATTTTAGCCCAAATAAATAAATTAAATAGTAAAATCCAATTTAACTATTAAATTTACTTTGCCGATTAATTCCAAATTAATCGCGTTCTCTCTTCAAGACGAATTTTGTCCCAGATAAATTCTTGCCGTAATGAATCCAAGACTAATTTTCTCTCTCATAATTAATACCAGATCAATTCTGTTCAAGTCAAATGTCATCGGTGAATCTTTGGGAAGCGACCCAAGAGATCCATGGATATGTTGGCAGTAAATACAGTCATCGGACCATCCGAACACGTGCGTACCCGGTACCACGTTCTCACCGATTTACAAGACATGGTTGGCTTCTAGCAAAACACCATGCCTACCCAATTCTCCAGAAATATTCAACGAGGAATATATAATCTGTATCAGGCGTAGTATACTATGTATTGCGTAATACGATCCAATACCTGATGTCACATGCTAGGCCTAGGGCTGAAATTGTGTCTGCCCCGTACGAAACATATATCGGATCACTAGCAACTAGTCTCTGTAATCCAATAATCATGACCTAGTCATACTATCCCGATAGCTGCAGCATTTAAGAGTACTAGTTTTGTATCCCCGCGTGATCTTCATCTCTATATGACTGAAGTGATACTTTCATCTTCACATCACACCCAATACACTACGATTCTCAGTATACCTAGAAGAGGCGTACACAGAACATGTTAAGGCTCCAGACGACCAAAACCAAAGTATACTGATTGTCGTAAGTATTAACGAAGCAAGTCTCAGGTTAAGACCACATACACCTACCCTGATTCGGATTCCCATAGACACATAGTCATACTACCAATGAGACTCCGAAGGGTCTATCTAGAGCGAAGTTGTTCCCAGACCAATGGCTAACAGAACCTCCTATCACACTTACATAAGTATCCAATACTTAAATATATGAGAACTATGCCGTTAAGCTTCCATAACGCGCACAAGTGTAATACTAGCCTATTCCGCATTATCGATGTCCAGTCTCGATAATACTATGACTATGGATATTTAATGATTAAACCTTTCATGGATTAATACTGTCTCATATCTTATTAATCCGGTAATAATCATATGGACTTTTATCATTTATATATCCAAGTAATCCAATTACAAAATGATAAAAGGGCAATTTCCTTTGTCACATAATTAATTTGTACAAAAACACCATGTCTTTTACAAATAGTGATGCTATGGGTCATAATTGTCCAACAATCTCCCACTTGGCCTATAGCCAATCACTCAAGTGTCCAACACTTGAACTATGTACGGGTCGCTCAAACTTTTACTGAGAAATAGCTTTTGTCAGCGGATCTGTAAGGTTATCATCTGAAATGATCTTTTCGATCTTTACATCGCCACGATGTACGATCTCACGAATCAGATGAAACCATCGAAGTACATACTTGGATCATTGATGAGACCGTAATTCCTTAGCCTGTGCTGTAGCCCATCTCAGCTGCTAACAGAACTACTCCTAATCCAATTAGGAATTTTATAGATACAAAATGCTTCTTTTGCTGCCTCAGCCGCATCAATGTATCCTGCTTTTGTTGTTGAATCGGCAACAGTATCTTACTTGGAAGATTTCCAGCTCACTGTTCCATTGTTCAAACAAAATTGTACCCTTATTGCGACTTACAGTCGACTTTATCGGTTTGGAAACTTGCATCGGTGAACCCAGTCACCCCAAGTTCTCCATCTCCATAAACTAAGAAAGCATCCTTAGTTCATCTAAGATACTAAAGGATGTTCTTAACATCAATCCAGTGACCATCACCTGGATCGGCCTGATAGTGACTGTAGATGCTCAAAGTGTTGGAAAATTATGACCCATAACATCACTATTTATACAGAACATGGTGTTGTTGTACAAATTAACTATGTGACAAAGGAAATCACTCTTTTATCATTTGTAATTGGATTACCGGGATATATAAATGATAAAAGTCTATATGAATAGTACCAGATTAATAAAATATGTGACAATAATAATCCACGTAAGGTTTAATCATTAAATATCCCTAGTTGTAGTATTATCGAGACTGGACATCGATAATGCAGAATAGGCTAGTATTACACTTGTGCGTGTTATGGAAGCGTAACGTCATAGTTCTCATATATTTGGGTATTGGATACTCATGCAAGTGTAATAGCAGGTTCTGTTTACCATGGTACGGAAACAGCTTCGCTCTGGATAGACCTATCGGAATCCCATTGGTAGTATGACTATGTGTCTATGGGAATCCGAATCAGGGTAGGTGTATTTGGTCTTAACCTGAGACTTTCAATGCTAATACTTGCGACAATCAGTATACTTTGGTTTTGGTCGTCCGGGGCTTTAACAAGTTATGTGTACGCCTCTTCTGGGTATACTGAGAATCGTAGTGTATTGGGTGTGAAGTCAAGATGGAAGTATCACTTCATTCATATGGAGATGATGATCACGTAGGATACAGAACTAGTACTCTTAAGTACTGCAGTCATCGGGATAATATGACTAGGTCATGATTATCCGATTATAGAGACTAGTTGCCAGTGATCCGATATATGCTTCGTACAGGGCAGACACAATTGCAGCCTAGGCCTAGCATGTGACATTCGATACTGGATCATAATACGCAATACTACGTATACTACGCCTGAAAAAGATTATATATTCCTTTAAATAATATTTCTGGAGAATTGGGTAGGCACGGTACTTTGCTAGAAGCCAACCATGTCTTGTAAATCGGTAAAGACGTGGTACCGGGTACGCACGTATTCGGATAGTCCGATGACCGTATTTACTGCCAACATATCCAGGGATCTCTAGGGTCGCCTTTGAAAGATTCACCGATGATATTTGACTCGAACAATATTAATCTGGGATTAATTAAGAGAGAGGAAATTAATCTAGGATTAATTACGACAAGAATTAATCTGAGATTAATTCGACTAGAAGAGAGAGAACGCGATTAATTTGGAATTAATCGACAAAGAAAATTTAATAGTTAAATTGGATTTTACTATTTAATTTATTTATTTGGGCTAAAATAATATATTGGATATATTAAGTGAAATCGGATTTCAAAGCGGAATTAAATTGGATTTTAATTCTAGCGAACGGATTAATTTAGAATTAATTCGCAAGCGACTTCGTAATAATTTTGCTAGGCATTATTATTTAATTAAATTAGATTTATTTAAATTGCAACGGTAAATTTGTTTAATACAGAATTAAACTAACCCGGGCCCGAGCAAAGTTGAGTGTTGGATTGTCCGACTTAAATTTGGAATTTGAAGTGGGGCCCACCAACTTACATCAATGTGTTTGACACTTGATGGAATTTGGTGAATGGTTGGTGAAAGCTTGGGATTGTTTTTACTACACTCAAACCAATTCAACACACAAACTTTATTTATAAAAGCAAGTCAAACTTTGGAAGTGAGGTGTGGTTACTATTCACAGCACTCAATTTTTCTCTTCTTCCTCATGAAGTCGTGAGCTTCTCTCCCTCTCCATGGATTTTGTTGCAAAATTCAAGCATGCTAGCACATTAAGGAGTCAAATGAAGGTGATAGGGAGATTCACCCATGAGTTTGGAACAACTAAGAGAGCTTGGAGCTTCCATCATCCAAGAAAAAGTTTTGAACTCAACCGATCAATTTAAGTCATCCGCAACTTATTTTTGATTTTATTCACACACGAATCACGCTTAGAGATCCCGTAGCATGTCTAGGACACTAACAATGGTATCAGAGCGAGATCTAAGCTTGATTTAATTTCTAGGGTTCATGACTTTAAATTTGGATATTTTTTCTTGGAGCATGAAAATGCGAAATTGGATGTTTGGTTGATGTTAGATGATGATTACTTAGAGTTGTGCATCATTGGATTTGTGTAAAATTGATTAGATTAATTTTCCCTAAATCCTTATGTTGGCCGAATTGAACCTTAGATGAACTCATGGTGGATTTTCAAAATTTGACATATTGGATGTGTTGATGGCATGATAGAATATTGAATGTTGATTTAAATTGGATTGAAATCAAATTGAATGATTTTTTATTGCCTTGGCCGTGAGTTATGCATGTTGTTGGAGAATTGATTTGCCCCAATTTTGTGTTGGACATGAATTTGGGAATTATGCATGATTAATTAGACTAAATTGATGTTTTGGAAACATTAGGTTAATTAATAATTATGGTGATTGCACTTTAATTGAATAATATGTAATTTGGAATGTTGTATTAATTTAATTGTTGTAATTGGGATAATGGGCTTGGTTGGGCCAAGTTTGGTTTTGGTCAATTGGGTTGGGTCCAATTGGGCCTAAACCATTTCCATAAAGTCCAAAGTATGACTTTGGCCTTTGAGACCCATGTAGATTGGATTTGGAATCCAAGTCTAAAAGGCAATATTAAAAGTTTAATTATTTAATTTGGAATTAAATATGAATTAGTATTGAATTTAAATTTAAATTGGATTTAAAATTGTAGTTCGATATAATTCAAGAATATGTACTTTGAGTATTTATTCTTAAACGAGTTGGACTCGCGCAAATCAAATCGTTGTTTGAACATTGAATGGTCATTAATTAAAGATTAATTAATTGGATTAGATTGATTGAATAACATGCTTTGTGTGAATACTTGGTTGTATGAATGAATAATGTATATCGGATGGATATTAGAAGGGTGAGGGCAATTTTGGAATTATTGTAATAAATTTAGAATTTATTAAATTGGACCTGCGTGTCCAGCCTATTATCTCTATTCTCTTTGTATTTCTCTTCTCACTAATTCCCCTCAATGTAAATGAGGTTTCTTTAGAAGTATTATGTAATTGGGTAGAAGTATGAATAGTGCTAGCGGGAGAGAAGAAATGGAGAGAATTTGTTCTAGGAACAAAGTTGTTATATATCCATCCGAATATCATTATTATTTTATTCGCACCTTATTATGCTTTTAGAATGCATGCTTAAGGGTGTATGATGAGACCTAATTAAAGATAATAAATTGGTTGCCAAATCGCGACAAAAACCCTTATTTTATATTAAGTGTTTTTCCTTCCATTGAGTGATTCTCTCTCAAGATCCAAGATTGGCATTGGTTTGTTGGCTAAAGTCAAGACCTTTGTCCATCGCGAATGTGTTTGAATCACGAAAGCTTTGTTCCATATCGTACGTATTGGGCAAGTTGTGATTTGTTGGCCAAAGTCAAGGTCACTTCTTGTTCATCGACCTCGATTACGAAGCTTTCCCACAGTCAATGGGTCACGCTTAACTGGTTTCATTAAGCTTGTTGAGCCAAAGCCAAGACTTAGTTGATTCAGAGGAAAAAAGGTTAGGGAATATATTGGATATATTAGCATATATTGGATATATGTTTCGGACTTGGAGGTCCACCTAATAGATCTAGGAATTGGATGAGATCCAATTGATCTTAGAGATCTACCTAGTTAAGTTTCATATAACTTGTTGGCCAAAGTCAAGGTTGTGTGTTATTTAACGGGATCCTAGCCCACTAGGAAACTAGGTTTCCCGAGTACTCCACAGAGGGTTAGAGGCTCGCCGAAAAATAGTGGGAGGAAAGTATTAAATTTGCAATTTCGTTTAGATGCCAATACATGCTCTTTTATTTTATTTAACGTTGTTATAAATATATTAGTTGGACTAATATGATATATTGCTTTTTTTAAACAGTTAGATTGTATTCAAACAACTTCATTTGTAGTTGGTTATATAGTTGGACTATAGTAATCATTGCATTTGAATGTAGCCGATCATTGTAGTTGATTATATAGTTGGACTATAGTAATCATTACATTTGATTGTACCCGAAATTATTGATTCGATAGTTGGACTATAGCAATCAATATAGCTGAAAGATTAGCGTAAAAGAACATAATCCTAGGTGAAAAATATCTTTTACGGCTTTAATTTTCATATTGGGAAATGAATCTCAAGATAGTTCTGGGAGTTGAGAAGTTACTCTATTTGATAGAGTGACCTCTCGGGCCTAAGCCCAGAGTTGAGCAAATAGTAGAGCATGAGCTTTGGAAGACTCATCGTGATGATAACTATAATGCTCAATCCGTTATGCTTTCCGCAAAGACTCCTAAATTTCATCGTCAGAACTAAGGATTAGATCCTTATACCATGATGATGAAATTAAAGGATCTTTATAGATCTAACCTTAGATCTTAAAAGTACAAAAGAAGTTATTTCGCTCGTGCATGTTAGAGGGTACATCTGTCAAGCACTAGGTGTCGCAGATGATTGCTGACATCGAACAACTAAGGTTAGCTGGGCATTACCTACGAGGTCGAGACTTCCATAGATTTGATCTTATAGTCTCTGCCCGAAAGCTGGGGCGGGTTCATCTTGAACCAAGAGAAAACTCTTGGAGAGTTAATAGCTATGCTCAATAAGGTAGAGCCAGAGCTTCTAAAAGGGCAAGAAGCGCAAGGCACATCTTACTTCGACATTCCAGAAGGCCAAGGCTTGGCCGAAGACTTATGGGGGTGTGAAGCAAAAGGGCAAGGCTAAATCGTCACAGTCTAATGGGAAGATAAAGGACATATCCCAAGATATTTGCCTACACTATGGAAAACGGGGTCACTGGAAGCGTGACTGCCGTATGGACAAGGCATATATGAAGGAAGTGAAGACGGGCAAGACTCCGACTTCAGGTATGTTTGTTATAAACATGTCCACTACTGGTTTTAAAAATTGGATTTTTGATACTGAATATAGTACAAACATATGTAATGATGTGCGGGATTTGCTGATAAGCAGGATACTGGCTTCAGATGAGATCGACCTATGAGTCAGAAACAGGATGAGAGTCGCTGTTTTGGCTATGGGAACCTAAGTTTTGGAACTACCCTTTGGGCATGTACTTAAATTAGGAAAGTGTTACAATGTATCTAGTTTGACTAGAATATTATCTCTGTATCTAGTTTAACCCGTTGCGGGTATACCTTTATATTCTAAAACACTAAATGTTTTGTTTATAAAGATGATATTGAGATAAGCATATTAGATGTGAATAACAGTATTTATATTTAAAATATAAATGAATCTCAAACATATAATATGACAAACAAAAGCTCAAACTGAATAAATCTGTTGAGACTTAAAAGTGGCATTGTTGTCTGGGACACATTAACAAGACTCGTATATCCACACTTTCAAAGAGTGGATACTAGGACAGAATTGATTCTAATTCAAATGATGTCTACGAATATAGTTTATTAGGGAAAGTGCCTAAAACACCTTTTACTTGGTAAAAGTGCAAGTGCCACCGATCTGTTAGCCCTCGTTCATAGTGACGTAAGTAGGCCCATGTCTAGCTAGGCTAGAGGTGGATATAAATACTTCGTAACCTTTACGGATGTGGCATCACGTTACGGTTATGTGTATCTTATGAAACACAAGTCAAGAACTTTTGAGTAATTCAAAGAGTTTCGACACGAAGTAAGAAAACAGACCGGTAAAAGTACTAAAAACATTACGGTCGGACTATAGTGTAAAATACTTAAACATATGAGTTTCAAGATTACTTGAAAGAGTATGGTATTCTTTCACAGTGGACTCCTCTCGGGATACCTCAATTTGACGGTGTGTCCAAATAGAGAAACCGAACTTTGTTGGACATGGTAAGGTTAATGATGAGTCGCTTTGAGCTACCAATTTCCTTCTGAGGACATGCATTAAACAGTGCAATACTTATTTTGAATAAGGTTCCATGAAAATCTGTTAGACAGACTTCATATTAGATACGAACAGGAAAGAAACCGGGTTTCTCATTCCTGAAGATTTGGGAATGTTGGGCATACTCTAAACGTTTGGATGATACCAAATTAGAACCCAAATCGGATAAGTGCCTATTTGTAGGTTATCATAGGGAAACCAAAGTATAGTACTTATACAACTCACAAGAGAACAATTTAATTGTTGCTCTCCATGCGGCTTTCCTAAGAGGAATTCCTATATGCAGTGATAAGTGGGAGGAAAGTGTAGGAAACGCTTTCCTCGCGCAGCGGAAACGATTAGGCACACGTATCAGACTTGAATTTTTTTTTCTGTTTTCCCTTTCCTTTTTCCGAATCTGTCCAGCAGGTATACTGAAATTTTTCTTCTGTTTCGGACAAGATTTCAGCCCCGAAATACCCATGAAACAGTCCCCGAACAGCCCCCGAACTGCAGTGAAAAACCGAACTGTTTTGGACCCGATTACACAACGGAACTGCAAACACAATCATCCCCTAATTTGCGTGAACTGCAAGGGTGATTTAGATATGATTTTTCCACTCAAAAACAATCTCAACTCAGCCCCAAATATCCTAAAGTGTTTCCCAAAAACCTGAATTAAAACAAAACAAAACAAGCCCCGAATCAAACAACCAAGGTGCGGCAATGAGGTAATACAAAGCCTCACTGCCGTGACCTAAGAGAATAGAGGAAGAAGATGATTTGTTCGTCACCAAAAAGTCTTCTGTGCTATGACTCTTAACCAACGGAAAGTAGTGTGGGCTACACTCACAAATAAATCCCTAAACGATTTAGAGATTCAATCACACTTAGTATTTTATTTTTCTTCTTTTTGTTCTTCAATGGAGTTTCTCAACTTTTGAGAGAATGGTAGAGAAGAGAGAGAAGAAGGTGGCTAGGTTCCAAGAATGAGAGATCTTCACAAAAGAAAATCAAATTTTCTTTTTATACTAGGTAATTGTTTCCAAAACCAAAACACCCAATCCCCTCCCCTTAGTGCAATAATCGGCCAAGATAGGAAGTGAATATTATTTATGGTAACATCAATCAATTTGAATGAAAATATCAACTACAAACTACTAACTAGTAATTTTCCCTTTTCAAATTTTGATAACTTCCAAAGCCATCAAAATTTCCCTTTAATTCATTGACAAAATCGGCAATGGCCAAAATTCTTTTCATTATCATTAATTTTGTAACAATTATATTAACTTTCCATAAATAAAATATATGTTACAAAATTGAATATTTGACATCCAATTAAATGGTGTGACTTCCAAAATAATGCCAAGGGTTTCCAAAACCTTTTAATTTGGAAATTACAACTTTAGCCTTCATTAAATTATATCATATATAATTTAATTATTAACATAATAATTATCATAATCATTTATTATATTAATCATATATTAACTTTTAATATATAGTTACAAGTGTGATTTAATTAATATTATTAAACATATTAATAATATTTATTCTTTTGTAAGTATATAATTGGACTATCCAATTATACTAAATCCGCTATAGTATATCGAGCAAGCACGGGGACCAAATGGACCTACGGTTCCGAGCTCCAATAATCTCGAAATATTAATTAAACTCTTAATTAAATATTTCGAATTATTCCACTCCGGGTTATTCCACTAAAAACCCGAAGTTGCACTCTCGTTGCCGCAGATGATATATTAAACCGAACCAAGTCGGTGTCCATTGATATAGTCATTACATACGAATTGACCCTTCACGAATATCTCGTAATTAGAGTCGGGTCATAATGTCCGTTATACCCCTCTAATTATTTTTTACCTTAAGTACTATTGATTCTCTAATGAACGATTTATTCATAACTATTATGAATTTCAATCTTTCTATTCGTAATAGAAAGACTTGAGCGCTCAAATCGTTCAAGAACCGAATCAACCTTAAGAAAGATACTCTTCTACTTCTACTTCTCGCAAGAAGGAATGACTCCATGTCTATGTAAAACGTTCCCAGCTACACAACAGACCATGCCCCCAAAGTACATAGCTATTGGTCGGGACTGCTACACCAACCTCACCTTTGTAAATCAAAAGACATAGCCTGCCATGCAGGAGTTTCGTAGTACACTCAGGATTAAGATCAATCTATATATGACCATCTAGTAGATCGAAATGACTCTCTTAGTTTAACGGATATTATAAGAATGTCATTTCCATCTGGGTCCAGTCCTATATGATCGCATCATACAAGGCGCCTCCATTCTCATGTCTCTACATGGACGATCCGGATCAGGATTGCCATACAAATATAGAATGGACCGCAGCTATAGATAAAACACAAACAAAGTACCCAAATTGTTTGCTCTCTATGGACTATTTAAGATTACTAACTTCAGACTTAAATCCTCTTGTGTATGAACACTCATACACTAAGTCTGAAGGCACATAAGTAATCTAGGGTATTTAAGATGATATATAATATGCGAAAATTAAACAAACAATTTGATAAATGAATAATGCATCATTTTATTTCAAACCATATAAAATCGTTTACATCACATGTAGCTCTAGGGCATACATTCCAACAATCTCCCACTTGTACTAGAGTAAATGGGACATGTCACGTAATCCTAGACCATCTAGGTGACCTTCAAAAACCTTAGCCGGCAAGGTCTTTGTAAACGGATCAGCCAGGTTCTCTGCGGATGCAATCTTTGTGACAATAACGTCTCCTCTATGCACTATCTCCCTGATGAGATGATATTTCCTCTCTATATGCTTTCCCCTCTTGTGGCTTCTTGGTTCTTTGGAGTTTGCCACCGCACCACTATTATCGCAATAGAGTGTGAGTGGTTTATCCATATCTGGAACAACTTCCAGATCTCCCAAGAATTGACGGAGCCAGACTGCTTCCTTAGATGCTTCATAAGCTGCTACATATTTAGCCTCCATGGTGGAGTCATACTATGGCCCCACCATATAGGGTGAACACTGATCCAGATGTAGATTTCCTATAATCGACATCTGTCTGAAAATCAGAGTCTGTATATCCCCTTAGGATCATATCCTCACCGGAATACACGAGCATATAATCTCCCGTTCTCTTAAGATACTTGAGAATGTGTTTCACAGCCACCCAGTGATCCAATCCTGGGTTTGACTGAAACCTACTGACTACTCCCACTATAAAACAGATGTCCGGTCTCATGCATAACATAGCATACATGAGACTACCAACTGCTGAGGCGTATGTGATATGTCTCATTTCCTCAACATCTTTAGGTGTCTTAGGAGACTGTTCCTTTGACAAATGAATTCCATACCGATAAGGCAGATTGCCTTTCTTGGAATTCCACCCTGCATCCAAATCGCACAAGGATCTATCGATATAGGATGCTTGAGACATAGCTAACAATCATTTCTTTCTGCGATCCCGAAGTATCTGAATCCCAAGAATATAACTGGCCTCTCCCAAATCTTTCATTTGGAATTGATTAGCTAGCCAGATTTTCACGTCTGATAATATCTTTACATCATTCCCAATAAGTAAAATATCATCGACGTATAAAATAAGAAAAACCACCTTCCAGTCAATGACGCGGTTGTATACACAAGGCTTATCAACATTCTCCTCAAAGTCATAAGACTTGATCGTTGTATCAAATCTAATATTCCAAGATCGAGATACCTGCTTGAGTCCATAAATGGACCTTTGCAGCTTGCAAACCTTTTGCTCTTGACCTTGGGAGATGAACCCTCTGGTTGTATCATATAGATACTCTCATCAAGATTTCCATTCAAGAATGCAGTCTTGACATCCATTTGCCAAATTTCATAGTCATAATATACGGCAATGGATAGAAGAGTGCAGATGGATTTAAGCATGGCCACTGGCGAGAAAGTTTCCTCATAGTCAAATCCCTCTTTCTAGGTATAACCCTTGGCCACTAGTCTAGCCTTGAAGGTCTGTACCTTCCCATCTGATCCCCTTTTCTTCTTGTAGATCCATTTTCAACCTATGGGTTTTACCCCATCAGGTTGGTCTACAAGTTCCGAGACTGAGTTGGAGTACATGGACTCCATCTATAGGTTCATGGCTTTGAGCCATTCCTCTTTGTCAGAATCATCCATTGCACTAAGATAGGTCAATAGATCATCTAAGCCATCGCTGGATGCGACAACTTGTGCCTCTCCAACCCCAAGGTAGCGATCAGGTTGTCGTACAACCCTCCCACTACGTCTAGGCGGTAGATCATTCTGAAGAGCTTGCATCTGACTCTCAGATGTCAAAGGCACTATGTATTTGTCAAATTTCGTTGATGATGGCGTACTGGTCGAACCAGTAAGTAACTCCTCGAGTAACACTTTACATCGAGGCTTGAACTCCCTCATATAGTCCTCCTCTAGAAATGCAGCATTTGTCGATACAAATACTTTGTTATCATCAGGACTGTAGAAGAATCCACCCCTAGTCTCCTTAGGATAGCCTACAATAGGCACACCTGAGAATGTGGCTCCAACTTTATGGTCTTATTCTTCAGCACATGTGCTGGACACCCCCATATGCGGAAATGTCGTAAACTAGTTTTACGATCATTCCAAAACTCTAAGGGAGTCTTAGAAACAGACTAAGATGGAACTACATTAAGGATGTGCATTACAGTTTGCAGTGCATATCCCCAGAACGAACTAGGTAGTGAGCTATAACTAAACATAGATCTTATCATGTATAGTATGGTCCGATATCTCCTATCTGCAACAACCGTTTTGGCGTGTGTTCCAGGCGCTGTGAGCTGGGATACTATCCCATGCTCAACTAAGAATTCCTCGAAATCTCTGTCGAGGTATTCCCCTCCACGATCCGATCATAGAGTTTTGATTGTCTTACCTAATTGGTTCTCAACCTCAGCACGATATTCTTTGAACTTTTCAAAGGTATCTGATTTGTGATGCATTAGGTAGACATACCCATATCTTGAATAATCGTCAATGAATGTGATGAAGTATTCATAACCACCTCGGGCTCTTACATTCATCGGTCCGCAAACGTTCGAATGTATTAGCTCAAGTGATTGACTGGCTCTTATACCTTTTCCAGTAAAAGGTCTCTTGGTCATTTTTCCTTCTAAACAGGATTCACAAACTGGTAAAGTCCCGAGCTTTAACTGGTTTAAGGCTCCGTTCTTTATCAATCTATTTATCTGGTCAAAGATGATATGACCGACCTAAGATGCCATAGATATGTGTCATCGTGAGAAATCTTTGCCCGTTTAGTTTTAGGTTTCTCAACCTTAAACATTTCAGTATTGAGCAGTGACCTATGTGTTAACGGTATTAAAACATACAAGTTATTTTCTGAGTTTCCTGTGCATATAGTTAATCCATTTCTACCAATAATAACCAAGTTGCTATTAAAAGAAACCGAATAACAATCATCCAAAAGTTTAGAAACAGAAATTAAATTCCTGCGAAAACCAGGAATGAATAACACATTGTTCAAATTTAAATAACTATTATTCATGAAATTTAAACTAGAAAATCCCACTGCTCTAGCTGAAACGGCATCCCCTGGTCCCGACCCTCATGGTGTAGTAACCTTCAGCAGGTCCCTCCATGAATCATCAAGTAGCTGCAAAGAAGAACAAACATGGTTAGTGGCTCCAGAATCAACAATCCAAGCGGATTTATCATCCTCCACTAATAGAGATTCAATAACTAGTAAATCATATTTACCTGTTTCCTTTTTCTCCTTCAGCTCAGCAAGGTTTAGGACAATTCCTTTTCCAATGCCCATTCTTGTTGCAGTGGAAACATTTTCATTTGGGCTTGGTATCCTTGGAGCCTTTCTTGTTTTTCTTCTTCTTCATGGGCTTTCCTTTAGCCTTCCCAATGCTTTTCTTCTTTATCTTTGCAGATTTGGAATACTCGGCAAGATTTTCCTCTGCACCGGACTTACGAGGATCCACAAGCATGGACTCGTAATGGGTGAGCTCATTAAGCAATTGGGTCAAAGTAAAAGTCAACTTGTTCATAATATAGTTGCTTTTAAACTACAAGAAACTCTTCGGAAGAGTTTCCATGATCATGGTCACCTGGCTACGCTCGTCAATACGAGCTCCATGGGTTTCAGCAGTGTTGAGATAGGTCATCATCCTCAAGACATGCTCTCGGATTGATGTCCCATCCTTCATCCTAGCAGTCATCGCTGAGACCATGGCCACATGGCGTTGACGCTCCGAAGGCTGCCCAAACATGCCCTGCAATGGCTCCATCATCTGAGATGCTAGATCCATAGGTTCATGCTTTACAGCAAGAACCTCAGACATCCATGCTAGCAAGTAGCAGTGGGCTTTCTCATTTGCTGCGACCCATTTCTGGTAGGTATCGCGCACAGCTTGGCCAGCATTTCTGGCCGGCTCGGGAGGACTCTCCTCCGTCAGGACAAATTGTAGGTCTTCACATACCATGATAGCGTTCATGTTACTTTTCCACTTAACATAGTTTTCTCCCGTTAGTTTGTCGTTTGAGAGTATGGAAATAATTAGAGAAACCATGGCTGAAAAATAAAATAAGTATGCATTTAACATTCATTCATCGCATATTAAAATCATCAAATAATTTTAGCATAAAATTAAACATGATTCATGAACCATGAATAATGAATTAGAAACCTAAGAGAATTACTATGCCACAGAAATCTGTCATCCCACAAGTAAGTGACGTCGTAGGGTAGGTCAAGTACTTGCATGATAGATCGAGACAATCTCAGTCAATTTAATATATACGAGAACAACTCTTATTCCTATATTAACCAACTACCGTTTCATTCGATCAAGGAATTTTATTAACAGTTAATTATTCATTTGTGAGTGTAACCCGTCGTTTCTGGATTCTTGGACTTAACGAGTGAAGTGTCGCCGTAGGGTAGGTCAGTTCACAAGATAAATCTAGAATCCCTATCCTCTCGGAACCCAAACCTGATATTGACTCAAATGGACACCATCCGTAGGGGGACGAAAACAAAGCCGTCTCGAGGCGCCTTTTGAATCTCACGTTTTTGGACTAACAACGGAGATCGCGGGATATGCTGTTGTATATCCCTCTCCCACTCACTATTTTAAAAATTAAGGTTTCTATCTAAAATATCTAATATTTTAATTTTAACTAGTATGGATAAATATATGGCGGCTAAATCCTAATTTTTATTTACACTAGTTTGTCATAAGTGAGCTAATCAATTTTAACTATTAAAATTGTATCACTAATATTTCATTAGTCTCTACTAATAGTTTTACTTAATTAAACTAATTTAATTAGAGTGGTATTAGTGAGCTATTATATTTTAACTCTTAAAATACTAGACACTAATAAGTTTAAAACTTATGGAATTCTAAAAGGTCAAAATTTTAATTAAACATTTTAATAAATCTTAATGCGTTATAAAATCCAATGGTACGTGGAATTGTATCCCGAGTGCAGACCATATTACTGTCCATTCGGATTCGGCTATGTAATTTATATCCGGGTTTCCATCCTATATACCAATGGAATTTATTATACACCAATTAAGCCCAATATATTAGAATTCAAATTTTAAACCATAAATCCAATTAATCTAATTAATTGATTTCTATGCATATCATATTTTAATTTAAACATTTTAAATAACATAAAATCATATTTTTATGTGTACAATGATAATGCATCTATGACATGTTATGGCATGTAAAATGCAAGAGTGGGCATCCTAAGCTATATGACATGTTATTCAAACAATTCGAAATAAACATACATATAACATAAAAAATATTTTGCATTGACCGGGCTCTTATTTTTCCTATACTAATCTAATTAGTACATAAGATTCACCAAGGCATTCCTTGGTCTTCAAATCCCGCTTCAAAGTGGTGTTGGCTCCTTTTGCGACTTCGGTGCTCCAAATTACAAAAATTGAAATTTTCATTGAAAAATAAAATTACAACAAATGTAAACAATGGCCTTATGGCATTACATCCCAAAAACAAAACCAACTACAAAAAATAAGAGCCGGAAAAATTTACGACCAATGCAAAATCCATTCATCACATGAAATAACAAAAACATTCATCATATGAATATCACAATGTGCCCACTCATCTAAACATGCATATAATATTTATAACTCATATAAATATATTAAAAACATAAACTTTAAATGAAAAAGAAAAGGATTAAGAACACTTTTCAACCTCGCTCTTGATGCCAATTGTAGGAAACGCTTTCCTCGCGCAGCGGAAGCGATTAGGCACACGGATCAGACTTGAAATTTTTTTCTGCTTTCCCTTTCCTTTGGCCGAATCTGTCCAGCATGTATACTGAAATTTTGCTTCTGTTTCGGACAAGATTTCAGCCCCGGAATATCCCCGAAATAGTCCCCGAACAGCCCCCGAACTGCAGTGAAAAACCGGACTATTTTGGACCCGTTACACAAGGAACTGCACACAAATCAGCCCCTAATTTGCGTGAACTCAAGGGTGATTTATATCTGATTTTTCCACTCAAAAACAATCTCAACTCAGCCCCAAAATATCCCCAAAGTGTTTCCCAAAAAACCCGAATTGAAACAAAACAAAACAAGCCCCGAATCAAACAACCAAGGTGCGGCAATGAGGTAATACAAAGCCTCACTGCAGTGACCTAAGAGAATAGAGGAAGAAGATGATTTGTTCGTCACCAAAAAGTCTTCCGTGCTATGACTCATAACCAACGGAAAGTAGTGTGGGCTACACTCACAAAACAAATCCCTAAACGATTTAGAGATTCAATCACACACTTAGTATTTTATTTTTCTTCTTTTTGTTCTTCAATGGAGTTTCTCAACTTTTGAGAGAATGGTAGAGAAGAAGAAGAAGGTGGCTAGGGTTCCAAGAATGAGAGATCTTCACAAAAGAAAATCAAATTTTCTTTTTATACTTAGGTTAATTGTTTCCAAAACAAAACAACCAATCCCCTCCCCTTTAGTGCAATAATCGGCCAAGGTAGGAAGTGAATATTAATTTTTTGTAACATCAATCAAGTATTGAATGACAAAAACAATTACAAATATTAACTAAGTAATTTGCCTTTTCAAATTTTGATAACTTCCAAAGCCATCAAAACTTCCCTTTAATTCCTTGACAAAATCGGCAATGGCAAAATTCTTTTCATTAATTTTGTAACAATTGTATTAACTTTCCATAAATAAAATATATGTTACAAAATTGAATATTTGACATCCAATTAAATGGTGTGACTTCCAAAATAATGCCAAGGGTCTCCAAAACCTTTTAATTTGGAAATTACAACTTTAGCCTTCATTAAATTATATCATATATAATTTAATTATTAACAATAAATAATTATCATATAATCATTTATTATATTAATCATATATTAACTTTTAATATATAGTTACAAGTGTGACTTAATTAATATTATTAATCATATTAATAATATTTATTCTTTTGTAAGTATATAATTGGACTATCCAATTATACTAAATCTGCTATAGTATATATCGAGCTAGCACAGGGACCAAATGGACCTACGGTTTCGAGCTCCAATAATCTCGAAATATTAGTTAAGCTCTTAATTAAATATTCCGAATTATTAACTCCGGGTTATTCCACTAAAAACCCGAAGTTGTACTCTTGTTGCTGCAAATGATATATTAAGCTGAACCAAGTCGTGTCCATTGATATAGTCATTACATACGAATTGACCCTTCACGAGTATCTCATAATTAGAGTTGGGTCATAATGTCCGTTATACCCCTCTAATTATTTTTTACCTTAAGTACCATTGATTCTCTAATGAACAATTTATTCATAACTATTATGAATTTTAATCTTTCTATTCGTAATAGAAAGACTTGAGCGCTCAAATCGTTCTAGCACCGAATCAACCCTTAAGAAAGATACTCATCTACTTCTCGCAAGAAAGAGTGAACTCCATGTCTATGTAAAACGTTCTCAGCTACACAACAGACCATGTCCTCAAAGTACGTAGCTATTGGTCGGGACTGCTACACCAACCTCACCTTTGTAAATCAAAAGACATAGCCTGCCATGCAGGAGTTCGTAGTACACTCAGGATTAAGATCAATCTATATATGACCATCTAGTAGATCGAAATGACTCTCTTAGTTTAACGAATATTATAAGAATGTCATTTCCATCTGGGTCCAGTCCTATATGATTTCATCATACAAGGTGCCTTCATTCTCATGTCTCTACATGGACGATCCGGATCAGGATTGCCATACAAATATAGAATGGACCGCAGCTATAGATAAAACACAAACAAAGTACCCGCTTTGTTTGCTCTCTATGGACTATTTAAGATTACTAACTTCAGACTTAAATCCTCTTGTGTATGACACTCATACATAAAGTCTGAAGGCACATAAGTAATCTAGGGTATTTAAGATGATATATAATATGCGAAAATTAAACAAACAATTTGATAAATGAATAATGCATCATTTTATTTCAAAAAATATAAAATCGTTTACATCACATGTAGCTCTAGGGCATACATTCCAACATAAATTAAAACTCGATGAAAATCGGAGTATTATTATTCCAGGCACCGAGTCTTCACGGAACACCAACAGTTCATCAGGGATGAAACTATACCAATAATCTTCTAATACACAAGAACTGCGTAGGTCGAAGGGAGTCAGAAAACAACCTAAGCGGTATGGGTTTCTGATCTCACCTCATGTAGATGTCAATCTTATTGAGGAAGACGAACAGACTACGTATGAGGAAATGATACAAGGTATCGACTCCAGTTTATGGCAAAGTGCCATGAAGTCCGAAATGGATTCCATGTGTACAACCAAGTTTGGATACTGGTTGATATACTAGAAGACAATGTGCCTGTTGGGAGCAGATGGGTCTTCATGGTGAAGACATACATGAAATATGGCAACAAACAAACGTACAAAGCTAGGCTTGTAGCGAAAGGGTATCGTCATCAACATGGTGTCGATTACGACGAAACCTTTTTCCCATTGCCATGATTAAATCTATTCGGATAATGCTTGCAAGTGCTGCATATTTCATTTATGAAATATGGCACCTGGACGTTAAAACCGTTTTCCTAAATGGAAACCTTTTGGAGGATGTTTATATGCAACATCCTGACGGTTTTGTCGTGCCAAAACATGCAAACAAGGTTTGCAAGTTAAATCGATCCATTTATGGATTGAAGCAAGCATAACGTTCTTAGAACCAACATTTTGATGAGATCATAATGGTATATGATTTCATTCAAAACGAATATGATTCTTGTGTATATAAGAAGGTTAGTGGGAGCACACTGACAATGAATTTCCTATAAGTTGATGATGTATTGCTTCTTAGCAATAACATTCCCATAATATAATCGGTGAAAGCTTAGATTTCATTAAAATTCTCAATGGAATACCTGGGAGAAGCAGACTTTATTCTAGGAATAAAGATCTACTGGGATAGATCTAGAAAGCTACTCACAACCCTCTCAGAGCTCGTACATTTTTGAAAAGTATGTGACCTGATGTCTCATATCCTTTGAGCATATGTAGACTCTATGAGGCCAATCCAGGTGATGGTCACTGGATTGATGTAAAGAACATCATTGAGTATCTTGAACGAACTAATGATGCTTTCTGGGAATATGGGGAAATGCGAACTTGAGGTGACTAGGTTCACCGCTGCAAGTTTCCAAACCGACAAAGATGATTTTAAGTCGCAATAAGGGTACATATTTAGTTTGAATAACGGAACAGTGAGCTGGAAATCTTCCAAGCAAGATACTGTTGCTGAATAAATAACAAAAGCGGAACATTGCTGCAGTTGAGGTAGCAAAAGAAGCATTTTGGATCTATATAATCCTAATTGGATTAGGTGTAGTTCTGTTAGCAGCTGAGCTGGGCTACAGCACAGGCTAAGGAACCGCGGTCTCATCAACGATCCAAGTATATACTTCGACTATTTCATCTGATTCGTCAGATCATACATCGTGGCGATGCGATGATCGAATAAAACACATCAGACGATAACATTGCAAATCCGCTGACGAAAGCTGTTTCTCAGCAGAATTTTGAGCGACCCATACATAGTTCAGGTGTAGGACACTTGAGTGATTGGCTATTGGCTAAATGGGAGATTGTTAGACTATTATGACCCATAGCATCACTATTTGTACAGAATATGGTGTTGTTGTACAAATTAACTATATGACAAAGGAAATTACTCTTTTATCATTTGTAATTGGATTACCGGGATATATAAATGATAAAGGTCCATATGATTAGTACCAGATTAATAAGATATGAGACAATATTAATCCACGTAAGGTTTAATCATTAAATATCCATAGTTGTAGTATTATCGAGACTGGACATCGATAATGCATAATAGGCTAGTATTACACTTGTGCGTGTTATGGAAGCGTAACGACATAGTTATCATATATTTGGGTATTGGATACCCATGCAAGTGTAATAGCAGGTTCTATTTACCGATGGTATGGAAACAGCTTCACTCTGGATAGACCCCTCTGAATCCCATTGGTAGTATGACTATGTGTCTATGGGAATCCGAATCAGGGTAGGTGTATTTGGTCTTAACCTAAGACTTGCATCGCTAATACTTGCGACAATCAGTATACTTTGGTTTTGTTCATCCGGGGCTTTAACAGGTTCTGTGTACGCCTCTTCTGAGTATACTGAGAATTGTAGTGTATTGGGTGTGATGTCAAGATGGAAGTATCACTTCAGTCATATGGAGATGATGATCACGTAGGATACAGAACTAGTACTCTTAAGTACTGTAGTCATCGAGATAATATGACTAGGTCATGATTATCCGATTATAGAGACTATTTGCCAGTGATCCGATATATGCTTCGTACGAGGCAGACACAATTCCAGCCCTAGGCCTAGCATGTGACATTCGATACTGGATCATAAAACGTAATACTACGTATATTACGCCTGACAAAGATTATATATTCCTTTAAAGAATATTTCTGGTGAATTGGGTAGGCACGGTGCTTTGCTAGAAGCCAACCATGTCTTGTAAATCGGTAAAGACGTGGTACCGGGTACGCACGTATTCGGATAGTCCGATGACCGTATTTACTGCCAACATATCCAGGGAACTCTTTGGTCACCTCCCAAAGATTCACCGATGATATTTGAATCGAACAATATTAATCTGGGATTAATTAAGAGAGATAAAGTTAATCTAGGATTAATTATGGTAAGAATTAATCTGGGATTAATTCGACTAGAAGAGAGAGAACACGATTAATTTGGAATTAATCGGCAAAATAAATTTAATAGTTAAATTGGATTTTACTATTTAATTTATTTATTTGGGCTAAAATAATATATTGGATATATTAAATGAAATCGGATTTCAAAGCGGAATAAAATTGGATTTTAATTCTAGTGAACGAATTAATTTAGAAATAATTCACAAGCGACTTTCGTAATAATTTTGCTAGGCATTATTAATTAATTAAATTAGATTTAATTAAATCGCAACGGTAAATTCGTTTAATACGAAATTAAATGAACCCGGGCCCGAGCAAAGTTGCGTGTTGGATTGTCCGACTTAAATTTGGAATTTGAAGTGGGGCCCACCAACTTACATCAATGTGTTTGATGATGAGTGGTAATTATATTACTATTTCCCACTCATTTAACTTAATATTTTGCATAGTTTCTTGAGTTTTGTGAATATTTTGATGTGTTTTGTGTTATTTTGTAGATAAATAAAGTTTCAGGACATTCTGCAGGTGATTTTGGGCCAAAACAGTGAAAAAGAACAAAAAAGACAAAATGGTCATTTCGCGTGTAGCGACGCCTAACGTGCGCCGCACCAAGCTAACGTGCGCCGTGGGACACATGTCAGAATCTGAAAAGTTTGACTTGCTAACTTGCGCCATGCCACGTGTCAACATCACAATCGATCTGCTAACGTGCGACGTGACACATGTCATCATCCTATGGTGCCGACAATCACCATCGCCACATGTTGACACGTGTCATCCCACGTGTTACCCACGTCATCTCCCATATCAGCAGCTGACCGAGTCAACTCACCACGTCACCACCACGTCATCATCAGCCAATCACAGCGTGCCACGTGTCGCAATCCTACGGTGCCGACAATCACTTTCGCCACGTGTTGTCACATCATCGCCAAGTCAGCGCCACGTCAGCATAATTATTGAGTCAATTATCCACATCGTCACGTCATCGGATAAGAATCTGAATCAACCAACCAGAGCGTGACACGTGGCACGTCGCGACACGAAGCACGCGTTGCGACTCGCACACCTTACCGAGGCATATAAATTCAGTTCGAGGTTTCAGTTTCAGATATACCTTCCTCTCTGAATTCTCTGATGTAAATAGGGAGTTTTATATCTAGTTTTCTTTAAATTTCAGTTTTGTAATTAATTTTAATTACGTTATATAATAATAATTTACTTTCTTTACTTTTTCAGTTTTTACTATTCAACATGAGGAGGTAACTTCCCACTGCTATGGTGAAAGGTAAAACTTTTATTAATGCTATTTAGATTAATCTCCATAATTATAATATATTCACTATTTCAAATTTGACGTAATGAGGATACCGCTATATTGGCCGGTTGGTAATCATTTATAAACTGGTTTTAATCTGACTAAGCAAGGATACCGCCTGGTTGGTCGGTTGGTAATTTCCGCATATATGGCTGGTTTATGGACTTAATTTGACTTAATCAGGTTACCGCCTATATGGCTGGTTGGTAATATCACATAACTTAATATATTATATTAAGGGAGATATCTAAAATAGTAGTGATAAAAGTAGATCCTCTAGCCTTAGCAATTTCTTTTATTGTAATTTTCTTCATTTACTTTTGAGCATTTTATTTTATGTCTTTTACTTTTAAGTTCTTACTAGCCCTAGTTATGTGTCGTAACTAAGTTAGTTATCTAGGGTTGTGATGAATTCTAATATCACCGGTTTATAAGGGGTTATTTTATAGTTTGGGTAATTTAAAGGTTTACTTATTAAGTCTTAAGCTTAATGCGTCTTGTTAACTGGCCATTAATAAGATTGATCTGGTAAATCTAAAATAAACTTGACAAAGGAATTTTAGGTTTCAGCCTTAGCCTTAATAGCCCACGATCTTCCTTGAGGATAGATAACCCTTTAATAAATTTCCTTACATGATAGACATATACCTGTCGGGCGGGGGTAGCCATAATTGTATCTTAAACTTAATGAATCCAGGTAATTTGGTTGACATAGACATATGGTTCAATTGGGTTATACTCAGTATTTGCGTCTGACCATCGACAGAGGCTTTCGCATAATTTCGTGTTCCAGGTTAGTAAACCGATTTATTAAACAAACATGAAATAAAAACTTCATCTTTTAAAAGATATTAGAAAGATTCACAACCCTATATAGTTTCTTAATATTGAATTTTCTTAAACCTACTTTCGTGCAATTTTATTTACTTGTTTTTAAATTCAAAATCATCACCATTTCAAATCAATCAATCAACATGTTAGATACTAGTAATCATTTGACCTCATAAAATTAATTGATTAGGTATTAAGTCCTCATGGGATCGATACTTTTTATACTACTTGAACGATACGTGCGCTTGCGTTATACGTGTGTGATTACGTACCAGTCAAGTTTTTGGCGCCGTTACCGGGGACTTATTTATCTTTCACTTTTAGTTTTGAGGTTAGATACATTTACTTGTATCTAATTTCTTTTTACTTATTGTTTTTGTTTTCTTGTGTTTCAGGTTCTCAGAAACTACATGAGACGAAGCTTTGAACTCTGACCGCTTGACCCAGAAATTGAAAGAACCATCAGACAGTTGAGAAGAGAAAGGCGTGAAGGCCAAAAAGCTTTAGTCAACATGGAACCTGAACCTCTGGAAGTTGCACCACCAATACACATTCGAGACAGAACCATTCTGGTGGTCGACGGCTTCATTTCCTGTATTGTACTTCCTCCTTTACCAGCAAATGCATGTGACATCAAAACATGCATTCAGATGATTCAACAGTCAGTGCAGTTTGGGGGAAAAGCAACTGAAGATCCTAATACCCACATCAGCAACTTCCTAGAAGTTTGTGACACTTTCAATTACAACCGAGAAGCTGAAGAAGCAATGAGACTGCGGGTTTTTCCATACTCCTTGAAAGACAGAGCTAAAGCTTGGCTATATTCACTACCAGCAGGTTCCATCACAACTTGGAACACTTTAGCCACCAAATTTCTTGCAAAGTACTTTCCACCAGCCAGAACTGGAAAGCTGAGGAATGACATCACATCCTTTGTACAACAAGACTCGGAAACTCTCTACGAAGCTTGGGAAAGGTACAAAGATTTGCTCCGGAAATGTCTTCACCATGAGATTTCAAAATGGCTTCAAGTCTAAACTTTCTATAATGGACTTTCTGGACTAATGAGAACCACAATCGATGCTGCTCCTGGAGGAGCTTTAATGGCAAAAGGAGAAGATCAAGCTTGTGACCTAATCGAAGAAATGGCCAACAACAATTCCTTGTGGCCAACAGAAAGGAGCATGATCCAAAGAATTGCAGGAATTTATGAAGTTGGAGCCAATACAGCAGTCAACGCCAAGCTGGATCAGATATGCAAATTCATTGAGACTCTCAGCACTCAAAGCAACATTGGAGCCACAAGTTCACCTTTTGGAAGAGCACCATAGCCAAACCAACTTGAAGAAACAGTGAATTATGTCAACAATTTCAACAAACAGGGGAACAATCCATATTCCAACACCTACAATCCAGGTTGGAGGAATCATCCTAACTTTTCATGGAGCAACAATTCAGGGCAAAAGAACTATCCACCACCAGGATTGCAACAGAAAAGCCAAGATTTTGAAAAAGAACCAGAAATGAAAGAATGGATTGCAGAGATGTTCAAAAAGCAACAAGCTGCATATGATGCTATGTTTCAAAGCCAATCTGCTTCCATCAAAGCATTGGAGAATCAAAATGGACAACTGGCCAATCTTAGAGTTACAGACCGCCAAGGAATCTTCCCAGGAACACAGAACCAAATCCAATGAACATAGGGAATGAGCAATGTCATGCCATCATGTTAAAAAGTGATACTGAAATCAACAAAGATGTTGAAGCCAAAACAACTGCTGAGGAAGTTCCAAAAGAAACAAAGCAACAAATGGAGGAAAAAGAAGCAAAGGAAAAAGAACATATCACTCCACCTCCACCTTTTCCTCAATGTCTTCAGAAAAACAAACTGGACAAGCAGTTTGCTCGTTTCCTGGAGGTGTTCAAAAAGCTGCACATCAACATTCCATTTGCAGAAGCCTTGGAACAAATGCCCAGCTATGTAAAATTCATGAAAGACATTCTTTCACGAAAATAGAGATTCAGAGATTACGAGACAGTAGCATTGACAGAAGAATGCAGCGCCATTATTCATAAGAAGCTTCCCCCAAAGTTGAAAGATCCTGGCAGTTTCACCATTCCTTGCATCATAAGAGAACATAACTTTGGTAGGGCTTTATGTGATTTAGGTGCAATTGTTAACTTGATGCCTTTTTCTATTTTCAAGAAACTGCAGAATGGAGAAACAATGCCCATTTCAGTCTCTCTGCAACTTGCTGATAGAACACTAGTATTTCCGAGAGGTGTAATTGAAGACATGCTGGTCAAAGTTGACAAATTCATTTTCCTAGCAGATTTTATTGTCCTCGATATGGAGGAAGATGAAGACGTGCCGATAATACTTGGAATACCATTCTTGGCTACAGGTCGAACCATTATTGATGTACATAAAAAAGAACTAACCATGAGAGTACATGACCAAGAAGTAACATTCAATGTTTTCAAGGCCATGAATTTCACAGATGATGAAAAGAAAGAGGAATGTTTCAGACTTGATGTGATACACAGTACCATTCAGAACTCCAATGCAATGCAAAGTTCTACTGACAAACTTAAAACATGTCAATTGCCTGTGGAGCCTGAAGATAAAGTGTCTTTTGCACTGAAAAAGCCAATTCTTGCACTACAAGCAACATAAGAGAAAAAGTTCCACCAGCTCAACGTATTGGAGGAATTTCACATACAGCCTTTTGAGAATGCCAAATTGTATAAAGAAAAGGCCAAGAAGAGACATGATGAGAAGTTAGTGCGCATACAACTGGAACCATGGCAGAAGGTACTGTTAAACAAATCAAGGTGAAATTCTTCCCATGGAAGCCAAAATCACGGTGGTCAGGTCCATTCATAATCACCAAGGTTTTATCAGATATTGCCATTGAGATACATGATCCTGACTCCAATAAAACATTCAAGGTTAGAAAAAAGTGTGCCAAGCACTATTGGGGAGAATCATTTGAGCGACAAAAAGAAAGTGTCATACTTTCAGATCCAACATAACGTTCATGCAGTCATGTCTAGCTGACGACTTTAAACTTAGCGCTAGCTGTGAGGCAACCCATGCAATTTTTGTATATATTGTGATTTGGTGTGATTTCATTTGGTGTGTTTAGTTTTTGCAGGTTAAGTCATTTCAGGACGGAAGAAGTTCTCACAAATCTTCACAAGAAATTTCCTTCTCTCCCTCAAAAATCTCTGATGAAAGTCTACAAAGCTCGCTTAGAACGGATGAGACTACTGATGATCAAATGTATTCCAACTGATATTCGTTGGATTATTGAAGCACGGGTCCGATTGGCAGGTGAGTCTTCTGACTCTTTTATTTCACTCCTGCCTGGTTTTGGAAGAAGCACCTATGCAAAGAAACGTAGAGCTAAACAAATGGGTGTTTGTTACAAATGTGCACGCTGGAATTGCAATACTCGTTGTCGTTCTTTAGGAATGGTGTCTGATAACCGCGAAGATAAGATTAATTTCATTAGGGATGGCTTGAGTAAGGAGTATTTGGATGATATATCTAAAACTCTTGAGACGCATCCCAGTGGATATGTGTATCATGAAATTCGTGTGTTATATGCACAATTTCAAAGAGAAAGACAACAGTTAAGTCTTGGGAATCTGACTCAAAAAGACCTTGTTTGCCAATTTATAAGGAAATTGGATGGGAAGCTTGTCCCTGACGTATAGACGTCAATCAAGCCGCTACGTTTCTTGTACATATTATATCTCTTTGTCTTTTCCTAATAATTGTGATTTGTTTTGTTATTTTATTTTCTCCGACAGGATCCAGATCTTTTTGACTATCACAATTTATTTTACTGTTAACTAATAATTATCATTTGCCAGGTACTAGTGCTATTATTTTACTCACCTTTTCAGGTGTTATAAATTCAACTCATCATTGCACTTTGAAGACATCCAGAGTAAAACATGGAAGCCACTTCAAGAAGACGAGTTGAAAACATCTGTGTGTTTTTACGGTACTAGTGTTGGTGTTAAGCCACAATACGTAGAAGCAGCACATGAATTGGGTCGAGTCTTAACTACAAGGAATATGCACTTAGTATATGGCGGAGGCAATCTTGGCCTTATGGGGATCGTTTCAAAAGCTGTACAGGAGGTGTTGGACAATTATGACCCATAGTGTCATTATTTGTACAGATCATGATGTTGTTGTACAAATTAACTATGTGACATGGAGATTGCGCTCTTATCATTTATGATTAGATCATCTAGATGTATAAATGATAGGAGGTCCCTATGATTAGTTCCTGGATTGAGATGATATGAGACAGTATCAGTCCTCGAAGGATTAATCATTAAATATCCCTAGTCGTAGTATTATCGAGACTGGACATCGATAATGCGGAATAGACTGGTATTAAACTTGTGCGTGTTATGTGAGATCATAACGGCATAGTTCTCATATATTTGGGTATAGGATACTCATGCAATTGTAATAGGAGGTTGTGTTTTACCGATGGTATGGAAAACAGCTTCGCTCTGGATGGACCCCTCAGAATTCCATTGGTAGTATGACTATGTGTCTATGGAAGTCCGAAATCAGGGTAGGTGTATTTGGTCTTAACCTGAGACTTGCACCGCTAATACTTGCGACAATTGGTATGCTTTAGTTTTGGTCGTCCAGGGCTTTAACCGGTTCTGTGTACGCCTCTGCTGGTATATTGAGAATCGTAGTGTATTAGGTGTGATGTCAAGACGAAAGTATCACTCCAGTCATAGTGGAGATGATGTCACGTAGGATACGGTACTAGTCTCTTAAGTACTGCAGTCATCGGGATATTATGACTAGGTCATGTATATCCGATAATAGAGACTAGTTACCAGACATCCGACATGTGCTTCGTACGGGGCAGACACATTCCAGCCCCAGGCCTAGCGTGACATTCGATACTGGATCGCAATACGCAATACTACGTATACTACGCCTGACATAGATTATATATTCCAGTAAGAATATTTCTGGAGAATTGGGTAGGCACGGTGCTTTGCTAGAAGCCAACCATGTCTTGTAAATCGGTAAGCACGTGGTACGAGGTACGCACGTATTCGGATAATCCGATGACCGTATTTACTGCCAACATATCCAGGGATCTCTTGGGTCGCTTCCCAAAGATTCACCGATGACAGTTGATTTAATTAGAATTAATCTGGGATTAATTAAGAGAGATAATTAATCTGGGATTAATTAAGAGAGAGAAAATTAATCTAGGATTAATTGAGGTATTATTTAATCTGGGATTAAATGTGTTCGGAAGAGAGAGAACGTGATTAATTTGGAATTAATCGGTAAAATAAATTTAATAGTTAAATTTGATTTTTCTATTTAATTTATTCGTATGGGCTAAAATTAATATATTGGATATATTAATATGAATTGGATTTCATTACGGAATTAAAGTCGGACTTTAATACGAACGAACGAATTAATTTAGAATTAATTCATAAACGACATTCGTAATATATTTGCGAGGCATCGTTATTTAATTAAATTAGATTTAATTATTTAGCGACGAAAGTTCGTTTAATCGGATTAAACGGAACCGAGCCGCGGAAAATGTTCGTAGAGACATTTGAATTTTGAATTCAAATGTGGGGCCCACTTCACATGTGGTAGTTGGGAGGTAGTTGGCATTTATGCCAAGCCACCCACCATCCAACTACCTTGGAATGGTTTTGGTGAAACCATTACCCAACTACCTTGTTTAGGTAAAAGGGTAATTGGTTTAACCTAAAACTCTTTTCTCTCTCTTCACTTGTGCATGCATCACACTTCTAACACTTGGAACAAAAAACCCTAGCTTCTCTCTACAATGGGCGTGAATGGCCTCCTCTCTTCTCTTTGATTTTGTGGCAAAATCAACAAAGCTAGCACTTGGAGAAATCAACTAAGGTGATAGGGAAACTACTTCAAGAGTTGGAATCATCACTTAAAGCTTGGATCTTGGAGATCTCTTCTCAAAATTTTAAAGCTCAAATCCGTTCATTGTAAGTATATTCCGCAACTTATTTTGAATTTATGAACATTTTTTCATGCTTATTAGATCCTTGGCATGTTCTAGGAACACTAACAATGGTATCAGAGCCAATTTTAAGCATGAAAATTTTAGGGTTCATGAGACTAAAATTTGGGGCTTTTATGTTTTGAGCATGATTCTTCAAATTGATGCTTTGAGCATGCTTAGAATATGTTAACTTAGAGTTGTGCATGATTAGATTTGAAACAAATCAAATGAATCAAAAATTAAAAAAAAATTAGGTGGCCGAAAGTGCAGTGCATGGACTGCAGTTTTTTTTTTTTTGTAACATGAAATGATGTGTTTAAATGCATGTTTAAATGTTGATTGTTGGTTTGATTAGATTAGAATCAAAGTCAATAATGTTTATGTTAAAATCAAAGAGCATGTTGAGCATGAAATGATGAATTTAGGATTCAATTTGTGTTGAGCATGAAATTGTGTTTTTGGCTTCAATTTGTGTTGAGCATGAATTGATGGATTAAGCATGATTAATTAAGTTAATTGGTATTTTGGAAATATTGAGTTTAATTAATTAATCATGGCTAATACACTTTAATTAAAATAATTGTGATATTTGGAATATTATAATTATGTTAATAAGCCTTTAATTATGAATGGGGCTAAAAGTGTGTATTTGGGCTTGGTTTGACTAAGTTTGGTTTTGGACTTTTGGATTGGATCCAATTGGGCCCAAAACCAATTCCATAAGGTCCAAATACATCACTTGGCCCTTTAAAGAATTTAATTGGGCCTAATGGGCCTAAATTAATTTGTTGGCAATAGGGTGATTCCTATTGGGCCTTGGCATTTTGGGTTTGACCCATTATGGCCAAAGCCCATGCCTTAAGAATTAATTAAAAGCCCATTGGACTTTAATTAAAATGACATTGGATGTTATTGGGCCTTTGAGACCCATTAAGATTGGATTTGGAATCCAAGTCTTTAAGGCTTATAAGTAAGTGTATAATATTTAATTTGGAATTAAATTGGAATTAGTATTGAATACAAATAAATTGGATTTAAAGTTGTAGTTCAATATAATTCAAGAATACTTACTTTGAGTATTTATTCTTAAACGAGTTTGACTCACGCAAATCAAATCGTTGTTTGAACATTGGATGGTCATTAATTCAAAGATTAATTAATTGGATTAGATTGATTGAATAACATGATTTGTATGAATACATGAATGTGTTGTATGAATAATGTATATCGGATGGATATTAGAAGGGCAAGGGCAGTTTTGGAAATTGTTGTAATAAGTTTAGAATTTATTAAATTGGACCTACGTGTCCAGCCTTTTATCTCCTTTCTCATTGTATTTCTCTTCTCACCTATTCCCCTCAATGTAAATGAGGTTTCTTTATTGTATTTGTAATTGGGTAGAAGTTAGAATAGTTCTAGCCGGGGAGAGGAAATGGAGTGATTTGTTCTAGGAACAATTTGTGACATATCCATCCGTATATCATTATTAATTATTTATTTATACGCGCTTTATTATGTTTTAGAATGCATGTTTAAGGGTGTATGATGATGAGACCTTAACAAAGATAATAAATTGGTTGCCAATTTGCACGCGAAAAACCCTCAAAACATATTAAGCGTTTTTCCTTCCGTTGAGTGATTCTTACTCAAGATCCAAAGTTGGCATTGGTTTGTTGGCCAAAGTCAAGACCTTTGTCAATTGCGGATGTGTTTGAATCATGAGAGTTTTGTTCCATATCGGTGTCTTGTCCAAGTCGTGATTTGTTGGCCAAAGTCAAGATCACTTCTTGTCCATCGACATTGATTACGAAGCTTTCCATGTCAATGGGTTCCGCTTAACTGGGATCATTAAGTTTGTTGTGCCAAAGCCAAGGCTTAGTTGATTCAGAGGAAAAAGGTTAGGTAATATATTTGATATATTGGCATATATAAGATATATGTTTCGGACTTGGATGTCCACCTACTGGATCTAGGAATTGGATGAGATCCAATTGATCTTAGAGATCTACCTAGTTAAGTATCATACAATTTGTTGGCCAAAGTCAAGATTGTGTGTTATTTAACGGGATCCTAGCCCACTAGGAAACTAGGTTTCCCGAGTACTCAACAGAGGGTTAGAGGCTCGCCGAAAAATAGTGGGAGGCAAGAATTAAATTTGCAATATTCGTTTAGATACTTGCCATACGCGTTCAATCAAATATCATTCGTCAAATAAATAAATGTTAGTTGGACTAATATTTATAGTTGTTTTAATTTAACAGTTGGACTGTATTCAAACTACTTCATTTATAGTTGATTATATAATTGGATTATAGTAATCAATATATATTTGATTTTACCCTTCAATTTAGTTGATTATATAATTGGATTATAGTAATCAATATTTTGGATTTTACCAATCATTTATAATGATTATATAATTGGATTATAGTAATCAATATATATTTGATTTTAACCAATAAAATTGTAATAAGTTATATAGTTAGACTATAGTAATCATTACATTAGATTGTACCTGAAATCGTTGATTAAATAGTTGGACTATTAGAATCAAGATTAAATTGAAAGATTAGTGTTTAAAACATTATCCTAGGAAAATGTGTTTAGACGACTTTAATTTTCAAATTGGGAATAAATTTCAGGATAGTCCTGAAACTAAGAAGTTACTTTTATTTATTTGATAAAACATCTTAGGCCTAAGCCCGGAGTTAAGCAAATAGTAGAGCATGATCTTTGGAAGATTCATGTGATGATAACTTTAATGCTTAATCCATTATGCTTGCCATAATGACTCCTTAATTTCTTAATCAGAACTAAGGATTAGATCCTTAAAGTATGATAATGAAATTGAAGGATCTTCATAGATCTATTCTTAGATCTTAGAAGTATTGAATTGCAATAAACAACTGGATGACTATTCTCAAGGAGACCAAGCAAAGTTTGCAATAAGGCAAGAAGCGCAAGGCGCACCCTACTTCGATATTCTAGAAGGCCAAGGCTTGGCCAAAGACTTCTGGAATATGAAAAGGGCAAAGGCAAAATCATTATAATCTTCTAGGAAGATAAGGACATATCCCAAGATGTCTGCCTAACTTGTGGCAAACGGGGTCATTGAAGCATGACTGCCGTATGGACAAAGCAGACATGAAGGAATTGAAGACAAGACAAGGCTCTGACTTCAAATATGTTGTCATAAATATGTTCACTACTAGTATTAAAATTGGATTTTAGATACTTAGTGTGATACATAAATATGCATTGATGTGCAGAATCTGCTATGAGCAGGATACTGACTTCAATTGAGATTAATCTGCGAATCGGAAACGGGACGAAAGTCGCTGTTTCAACCGTAGATACCTAAGTTTAGGAACTACCATTTGGGTGTGTACTTAAATTAGGAAACTGTTATAATGTAACTAGTTTGACTAGAAACATTATCTCTATATCGAGTATAACTCGTTGCGAGTATACCTTTATATTCTAGAACACTAAAGTGTTTTATTATATAAAGATGATATTGAGATAAACACATTAGATGTGAATAACAGTATTTATATTTTGAATATAAATAAATCTCAAACATATAACATGACAAACAAATAGCTCAAACTGATTTGATCAGATGAGACTTATTTGTGGCAGTGTTGTCTGGGACACATTAAACAAGACTCGTATATCCACACTTTTGAAGAGTGGATACTAGGACGGATTTGATTCCATTCAAATGATGTCTACGAATCTAGTTTATTAGGTAAAGTACCTAAAACACCTTTACTTACTTGGTAAAAGTGTAAGTTCCACCGATCTATTAGCCCTTGTTCATAGTGACGTAAGTGGGCCCATGTCTAGCTAGGCTAGAGGTGGATATGAATATTTCGTGACCTTTACGGATGTGGCATCGCGTTATGGTTGTGTTTCTTTTGAAGACACAAATCGGAAACTTTTAGAGTTTCGACACGAAATAGACGAACAGATCGGCTAAAGTATTAAAACATCACGGTTTGACCATGATGAAAATACTTAAGCAATAAGTTTCTCAAATACTTGAAAGAGTATAGTATTCTTTCAATGAGGACTCCTCCCGGAACACGTCAATTTGACGGTGTGTCCGAACGGAGAAACCAAATTTTGTTGGACATGATAAGGTTAATCATGAGTCGCTCTGAGCTACCATTTTCCTTCAAAGGATAAGCATTAACAGTGCAATACTTATTTTGAATAAGGTTCCATAAAATCTGTTTGACAGATTTCATATTAGATATGAACAGGAAAGAAACTAGGTTTTCTCACTCCTGATGATTTGGGATGCTGGGCATATGTTTGGATGATACCAAACTAGAACCCAAATTGGATAAGTGCCAATTGTAGGTTATCCTAGGGAAACCAAAGTATAGTACTTATACAACTCACTTGAGAACAATGTAATTGTTGCTCACCATGCGGTTTTCCTAAGAGGAATACCGATATGCAGTGGTAAGTGGGAGGATAGTAAAACTCGATGAAAATCGGAGTTATACTGTTCAAGGCACCAAGTCCTTAATGGAACACAAACAGTTCATCAAGGATGAAACTGTACCAGTAATCTTCGAATACACAAGAACAAGAACCGCGTAGTCGGAGAGAGTCAGAAAACAACCTGGGTATGGGTTTCTGATCTCACCTCATAAAGATGTCAATCTTTTGAGGAATACGAACTGACTACGTATGAGGAAGTGATACAAGGTATCGACTCCCTATTATGGCAAAGTGCCATGAGTCCGAAATGGATTCCATGTATATCAACTATGTTTGGACACTAGTTGTTGTACCGCAAGGCATTGTGCCTATTGGTACTATATAAGTCTTCAAGGAAGACATACATGGATGGCAGCATACCAACGTACTAAGCTAGGCTTGTAGCGGAAAGGTATCGTTATCAACATTGTGTTGATTACAATGAAACCTTTTACCTGTTGCCATGGATAAATCCATTTGGATAATGCTTGCTGATGCTGCATGTTTCATTCATGAAATATGGCAGCTGAACGTCAAAATCGCTTTCTTAAAACGGAAACCTTTTTGAGGATGTTTATAACATCCTGACGGTTTTGTCGTACCAAAACTAGCAAACAAGGTTTGCAGGTTATTCGATCCATGTGGATTGAAGTAAGCATTGGGTTCTTGGAACTATCGTATGATTTGATTCAAAACGAATATGATTCTTGTGTATATAAGGAGGTTAGTGGGAGCGCACTGACAATGATGTCCTAAATAATGATGATATGTCATTTCTTGGAAATGATATTCCCATATTACAATCGGTGAAAGCTTGGCTTTCATGAAAAATTCTCCGTAGAATTCTTGGGAGAAACAACCTTTATTCTAGGAATAAAGATCTACTGGGATAGATTTAAGTTGTTAACACTCTCCGAGAACTCGTACATTGAAAAATGTACGTGACCTGGTGTCTCATACGCTTTGAGCATATGGAGTCACAAACAGGTCAATCCAAGTGATAGTCACTGGATTGATATTAAGAACATCCGTTAGTATCTTAGAGAACTAAGGATGATGTCTTAAACTATATGGAGAAGGAGAACTTGAAGTGACTGGGATCACTGCTGCAAGTTTCCTAACCGATAAAAACAACGGTAACTATATAGTTTGAATAACGGAACAGTGAGCTGGAAATCTTCCAAGCAAGATACTGTTACCGTTACCGAATAAAAACAAATGCGGGTTATTGCTGCGGCTGAGGCAGCAATAGAAGCCATTTGGGTCGATGAACATCTAATTAGATTAGATATAGTTCTGTTAGCAGCTGAGCTAGGCGTCAGCACAAGCTAAAGAATTAATGGTCTCATCAACGATCCAGATATATACTTCGACTATTCATCTGATTCGTTCGGATCATACATCGTGGCGATGTGATGATCGAATAAATTGCATCAGACGATAATCATACAAATCCGCTGACGAAAGCCTTTCCTCAGCAGTTTGAGCGAACCGTACATAGTTCGGGTGTAAGACACTCGAGTGACTGGCTATAGGCCAAGTGGGAGATTGTTGGACAATTATGACCCATAGCGTCACTATTTGTACAGATCATGGTGTTGTTGTACAAATTAACTATGTGACAAGGAGATTGCACTCTTATCATTTGTGATTAGATCACCTAGATGTATAAATGATAGGAGGTCCCTATGATTAGTTCCTGGATTGAGATGATATGAGACAGTATCAGTCCTCGAAGGATTAATCATTAAATATCCCTAGTCGTAGTATTATCGAGACTGGACATCGATAATGCGGAATAGACTAGTATTACACTTGTGCGTGTTATGTGAGATCATAACGGCATAGTTCTCATATATTTGGGTATAGGATACTCATGCAAGTGTAATAGGAGGTTGTGTTTTACCGATGGTACGGAAACAGCTTCGCTCTGGATAGACCCCTCGGAATTCCATTGGTAGTATGACTATGTGTCTATGGAAGTCCGAAATCAGGGTAGGTGTATTTGGTCTTAACCTGAGACTTGCACCGCTAATACTTGCGACAATCGGTATGCTTTAGTTTTGGTCGTCCAGGGCTTTAACCGGTTCTGTGTACGCCTCTGCTGGGTATATTGAGAATCGTAGTGTATTGGTGTGATGTCAAGACGGAAGTATCACTCCAGTCATAGTGGAGATGATGTCACGTAGGATACGTACTAGTGCTCTTAAGTACTGCAGTCATCGGGATATTATGACTAGGTCATGTATATCCGATTATAGAGACTAGTTACCAGACATCCGACATGTGCTTCGTACGGGGCAGACACATTCCAGCCCAGCCCCAGGCCTAGCACGTGACATTCGATACTGGATCGCAATACGCAATACTACGTATACTACGCCTGACATAGATTATATATTCCAGTAAGAATATTTCTGGAGAATTGGGTAGGCACGGTGCTTTGCTAGAAGCCAACCATGTCTTGTAAATCGGTAAGCACGTGGTACGAGGTACGCACGTATTCGGATAATCCGATGACCGTATTTACTGCCAACATATCCAGGGATCTCTTGGGTCGCTTCCCAAAGATTCACCGATGACAGTTGATTTAATTAGAATTAATCTGGGATTAATTAAGAGAGATAATTAATCTGGGATTAATTAAGAGAGAAAATTAATCTGGGATTAATTGAGGTATTATTTAATCTGGGATTAAATGTGTTCGGAAGAGAGAGAACGCGATTAATTTGGAATTAATCGGTAAAATAAATTTAATAGTTAAATTTGATTTTTCTATTTAATTTATTCGTATGGGCTAAAATTAATATATTGGATATATTAATATGAATTGGATTTCATTACGAAATTAAAGTCGGACTTTAATACGAACGAACGAATTAATTTAGAATTAATTCGTAAACGACATTCGTAATATATTTGCGAGGCATCGTTATTTAATTAAATTAGATTTAATTTTTAGCGACGAAAGTTCGTTTAATTAATCGGATTAAACGGAACCGAGCCGCGGCAAATGTTCGTAGAGACATTTGAATTTTGAATTCAAATGTGGGGCCCACTTCACATGTGGTAGTTGGGAGGGTAGTTGGCATTTATGCCAAGCCACCCCCATCCAACTACCTTGGAATGGTTTTGGTGAAACCATTTACCCAACTACCTTGTTTAGGTAAAAGGGTAAATTGGTTTTACCTAAAACTCTTCTCTCTCTCTCTCTCTTGTGTTTGCATCACACTCTAACACACTTGGAAAAATAAAACCCTAACTTCCTCTCTACAATGGGCGTGATGGCCTCCTCTCTTCTCTTTGATTTTGTGGCAAAATCAACAAAGCTAGCACTTGGAGAAATCAACTAAGGTGATAGGGAAACTACTTCAAGAGTTGGAATCATCACTTAAAGCTTGGATCTTGGAGATCTCTTCTCAAAATTTTAAAGCTCAAATCCGTTCATTGTAAGTATATTCCGCAACTTATTTTGAATTTATGAACACTTTTTTCATGCTTATTAGATCCTTGGCATGTTCTAGGAACACTAACAGGAGGGAGCAGCATTTTTGGGAATCAATCCCAAAACAACCCCTTGGGGCAGAAGCAAATCTTATTGGACGGCATCAACAGAGAGGAACTGATCGTTGCCAAGTATGTCTGAACGATTGAAAATGAATTAACGTGCGATGCTTTATTACTTTTCCAGGTGCTGGGTACATTAAGGAAATTTTTACAGGGTTTTCTTTTCTAATCTTGGGCGAACCTGAACATACACAGAAACCAACCGCTTGGACTGTAACAACGTTGAAGGATTTATGATTTTCTTTGTGTGTTCTTTCTTGATGATGCCCGATAAATGGGTTCGTGTCAAAACCTTTTAAAGAACTCCTCTTCACTGCCAGAACTGCTCCGGATCTAATTGACCAAATCTTAGCCTATGAACCACAAATTGACCCTATCATTTCAAAGATAAATTGGTCCGACAACGATCGTGGTAAGAGGCGTCGGATTAATTTGGATCTTAACCTTTAACTTTTCGTGTAGAATTTCAGTTAACCAGGTACTATCTTCTCAACTCTTCTTCTACTGTTTAAGACATTGGGGACAATGTCTCATTTAGGTTTGGGGGAGGGAATTAGTTGATTAGTATCTTGTTTTTAGTTGTGTGTTGTTTTTATTTTTAGTCCAATATTTTTCAAAAAAATTGAAAAGTTTTCAAAAATTACAAAAATATTTTGCATTTTTATTTTTATTTTGACTAAAAAGGTGAAATTGGTGAGAGATAACTGTGTAAGGAATTTCCACTCCTGAGACGTATCTCAAACCTATTTCGGAACAAGTTAATTTTGTTTATTTCCTTTTAAATTATTTAATTTGTGAATTCTCCATAATACTGACTAAAATGGATCTTCATATGCTCAGTTGGCAGGTATTATCAACATGCATGGTAACATATACGGATATTAGTTATAATTGAAAATTTTGTAATATTCAGTTCTCTAGTTTAATTGGAGGAAGCATCTCAAAAAGTGATGGAGTAAAAAAAACGAGAAAAAAATATGAGATCCGAGTTATTAAGTCTGTAAGGGTGTTTTAACACCTAGTGCCCTAAAGCCAACTGGTTTGGGAGTCACTGGCCCAAAGCTCGCTACATGGATCGAGGATGTTGCAAAATATATATATATATATATATCTGAAGTCTGAGTAATTAAGTCCGTAGGGGTGTCTTAACACCTGGTGCCCTAAAGCCAACTGGTTTGGGAGCCACCGACCCAACATTCGCTACATAGACGGAAGATATTGTATATAAATAAAAAAAAATCAAAAATCAAAGAAAAAAAATCAGAAAAATCAGAAAAATTATTCCATTACTGTAAAAAGGTGTGAATTCTAATAAAACTTTAGGACAAAAATATTACCTTCTTCTCAACTGCACTTGTGACTGTTGTGGGCAAAAATGAGTTGATTAATATTTTGTTGGCTGTGTATATGGAGAATGGTAAATATAACCGAAGAATTTACTTATTCGGTAATTTAGAAAGAAAGAAAACAACTAGTAACTTGGAGTAGAAGTTTCACCTATTAGTCACTAACTTCTTTATTCTATTTTCTCTTGTCTTTTTTGCTTTTGTGTGCATTAGTTTCACTACCTTTTTACTTTTGTAAAATATTTGTGGGTATCATTACTGTAAACCCTCACGGGACTACAACTCGTCCTCTAGGGACACCTAGGGGTTTAAAGGCTTGTTGCATACGTTAAATGCAACCGTGATCCCTACGAAAGTGGCTTAGTTAAATTTTATTTTAAAGATGTTTATGTTATTTTATTTTTTGTTTTGCTCGAGGACTAGCAAAATGTTAGGTTTGGGGGTGTGATGAGTGGTAATTATATCACTATTTCCCACTCATTTAACTTAATATTTTGTATTGTTTCTTAAGTTTTGTGAATATTTTGATGTGTTTTGTGTTATTTTGTAGATAAATAAAGTTTCAGGACATTCTGGAGGTGATTTTGGGCCAAAACAGTGAAAAAGAATAAAAATGGCAAAATGGTCATTTGGCACGTCGCAACGTCTAACGTGCGCCGCACGAAGCTAACGTGCACCGGGGGGACACGTGTCAAAATCTGAAAAGTTTGACTTGCTAACTTGCGTCGTGCCACGTGTCAACATCACAGCCGATCTGCTAACGTGCGCCGTGACACATGTCATCATCCTATGGTGCCGACAATCACCATCGCCACATGTTGACACGTGTCATCCCGCATGTCACCCATGTCATCGTCCACATCAGCAGCTGACCGAGTCAACTTGCTACGTCACCACCACGTCATCATCAGCCAATCACAATGTGCCATGTGTCACAATCCTACGGGGCCGACAATCACTTTCGCCACGTCATCGCCATGTCAGCGCCACGTCAGCACAATTATTGAGTCAATTATCCACATTGCCACGTCATCGGATAAAAATCTTGAGCAGCAAGCCAGAACGCGACACGTGGTGCGTTGCGACGCGCACACCTTACCGAGGCCTATAAATTCAGCTCGAGGTTTCAGTTACAGATGTACCTTCCTCTCTGAATTCTCTGATGTAAATAGGGAGTTTTATATCTAGTTTTCTTTAAATTTCAATTTTTTAATTAATTTTAATTACGTTCTGTAATAATAATTTACTTTCTTTACTTTTTCAGTTTTTACAATTCAACATTAGGAGGTAACTTCTCACTGCTAGGGTGAAAGGTAAAACTTTTATTGTTGCTATTTAGATTAATCTCCCTAATTATAATATATTCACTATTTAAAATTTGACGTATGAGGATACCGCTATATTGGCCGGTTGGTAATCATTTATAAACTGGTTTTAATCTGACTTAGCAAGGATACCGCCTGGTTGGTCGGTTGGTAATTTTCGCCTATATTGCTGGTTTATGGACTTAATTTGACTTAATCAGGTTACCGCCTATATGGCTGGTTGGTAATATCACACAACTTAATATATTATATTAATGGAGATATCTAAAATAGTAGTGATAAAAGTACATCCTCTAGCCTTAGCAATTTTTTTTATTGTAATTTTCTTCATTTACTTTTCAGCATTTTATTTTATGTCTTTTACTTTTAAGTTTTTACTAGCCCTAGTTATGTGTCGTAACTAAGTTAGTTATCTAGGGTTGTGATGAATTCTAATATCACCGGTTTATAAGGGGTTATTTTATAGTTTGGGTAATTTAAAGGTTTACTTATTAAGTCTTAAGCTTAATGCGTCTTGTTAACTGGCCATTAATAATATTGATCTGGTAAATCTAAAATAAACTTGACAAAGGAATTTTATGTTTCAGCCTTAGCCTTAGTAGCCCACGATCTTCCTTGAGGATAGATAACCCTTTAATAGATTTCCTTACATGATAGACATATACTTGTCGGGCCGGGGTAGCCATAATTGGAACTTAAACTTAATGAATCCAGGTAATTTGGTTGACATAGACATATGGTTCAATTGGGTTATACTGGGTATTTGCGTCAGACCATCGACATAGGCTTTCCCATAATTTAGTGTTCCAGGTTAGTAAACCGATTTATTACACAAACATTAAATAACCACTTCATCTTTTAAAAGATATTAGAAATATTCACAACCCTAGATAGTTTATTAATATTGAATTTTCTTAAACCTACTTTCGTGTAATTTTATTTACTTGTTTTTAAATTCAAAATCATCACCATTTCAAATCAATCAACCAACCAACGTGTTAGATACTAGTAATCATTTGACCTCATAAAATTAATTGATTAGGTATTAAGTCCTCGTGGTATCGATACTTTTTATATTACTTGAACGATACATGCGCTTGCGTTATACGCGTGTGATTACGCACCAGTCATTTGAAATTTGATGGAATTTGGTGAATGGTTGTGTGAAAGCTTGGAATTGCTTTTACTACACTCAAACCAATTCAACACAGAAACTTTATTTATAAAAGCAAGTCAAACTTTGGAAGTGAGGTGTGGTTACTATTCACAGCACTCAATTTCTCTCTTCTTCCTCATAAAGCCGTGAGCTTCTCTCCTCTCACATTGATTTTGTTGCAAAATTCAAGCATACTAGCACATTAAGGAGTCAAATGAAGGTGATACGGAGACTCACCAATGATTTTGGAACAACTAAGAGAGCTTGGAGCTTCCATCATCGAAGAAAAAGTTTTGAACTCAACCGATCAATGTAAGTCCTCCGCAACTTATTTTTTATTTTATTCACACACGAATCACACTTAGAGATCTTGTGGCATATCTAGGACACTAACACAAAGCATATGAGACACTAGGTCGCGTACATGTCATGACATACATGATCGATCCGACTGCTTAAGCAAACAGGATCCGATTCATTGCATCTCTCTCATCTTTAGTTTCTGGACACATGTCTTTAGATAGAGAGACGCCATGTTATACTGGAAGCAGTCTCTTCTAGGACTGATCCATGTTGAATCTCTTCAACACTGTCAATGTACGAGTTCTCGGAGAGTGCCAACAACTTTTAGATCTATCTCAGTAGATCCTTATTCCTAGAATAAAGGTTGCCTCTCCCAAGAATTTCATTTAATGAAAGCTAAGCTTTCACCGATTTTAGTATGGGAATGTCATTGCTAAGAAGCAATACATCATCAACGTATAGGACAATCAATGTCAGTGCGCTCCCACTAACCTTCTTATATACACAAGAATCATCATCGTTTTGAATGAAACCATATACCATTATGATCTTATCAAAACGTGGGTTCCAAGAACGCAATGCTTGCTTCAATCCATAAATGGATCGATTTAACTTGTAAACCTTGTTTGCATGTTTTGGCACGACAAAATCGTCAGGTTGTTGTATATGAACATCCTCCAAAAGGTTTCCGTTAAGGAAATCGGTTTTGATGTCCATCTACCATATTTCATAATCAAAATATGCAGCTTTAGCAAGCATTATCTGAATGAATTTAATCATGGCAACGAGTAAAAGGTTTCGTCGTAATCGACACCATGTTGATGACGATACCCTTTCGCTACAAGCCTAGCTTTGTAAGTTTGTATATTGCCATCCATGACTATCTTCACCATGAAGACTCATTTTCTACCAATAGGCACAATGCCTTCTGGTACATCAACCAGTGTCCAAACTTGGTTATATACATGGAATCCATTTCGGACATCATGGCACCTTGCCATAAAGCGAAGTTGATACCTTGTATCGGTACCTCATGCGTAGCCGATTTATTATCCTCAATAAGATTAATGTCTACATGAGCTGAGATCAAAAACCCATACCTCTAAGGTTATTTTCTGACTCTCTCCGACCTACGCGGTTCTTGTGTTTTAGAAGATTGTGGAACAGTCTCATCCCTGATGAACTGTTCGTGTTCCGTGAGGGGATCAGTGCCAGGAATAGTATCACTCTGATTTTCATCGAGTTCTACTTTCCTCCCACTTACCACTGCATTTAGGAATTCCTCTAAGGAAAACCACATGGAGAGCAACAAATGTTTTGTTCTCTTATGGGTTGTGGAAATAATATCCTTTGGTTTCCCTAGGATAACCAATTACAAATAGGCACTTATCTGATTTGGGTTCTAGTTTGGCACCATCCAAACGTTTAATATATGCCCAGCATACCCAAATCTTCAGAAATGAGAAACTTGGTTTCTTTCCTGTCTATATTTCATATGGAGTCTGTCCAACAGACTTTGATGGAACCTTATTCAAAATAAATATTGCACTGTTCAATGTGTATCCCATGAAGGAAATTGGTAGCTCAGTGCGACTCATCATTAACCTTACCATGTCCAACAAAGTACGGTTTCTCCGTTCAGACACAACGTTGAATTGAGGTGTTCCGGGAGGAGTCCACTGTGAAAAAATACCAAACTCTTTCAAGTAATAAAGAAATTCATTGCTCAAGTATTTTCCACCACGGTCCAACTGTGATGTTTTAATAATTTTGTCGGTCTGTTTTTCTACTTCGTGTCGAAACTCTTTGAATTTCTTAAAAGTTTCCGACTTGTGTTTCATAAGATACATATAACCATAACGCGATGTAACATCCGTAAAGGTTACAAAGTATTCATAACCACCTCTAGCCTAGCTAGACATGTGCCCAGGCGTTTTAGGCACTTTGCCTAATAAACAAGATTCGCAGACGTCAAATGAATTAGGGTCAAATCCGTCCAAGTATCTACTCTTCAAAAGTATGGATATACGAGTTTTATTAATGTGTCCCAGACAACAATGCCACATATGAGTTTCATCTGTTTTACTCAATTTAAGCCTTTTGTCTGTCATGTTATATATTTGAGATTCATTTATATTCAAAATATAAAGACTATTATTAACATATGCTGTACATATCAAAATGTTATCTTTATATACAAAATACTCAGTGTTCCGGAATACAAAGGTATACCCGCAACAGGTTAAACAAAATGCAGAGATGATGTTCCTAATCAAACTAGGTACGAAATAACAGTCACCTAATGTAATTACATGCCCCAATGGAAGATACAAAACATAGGTCCCAACGGCCAAAACAGCGACTCTCGTCCCATTTTCGACACGTAGGTCGATCTTGCCTGAAGCTAGTATCCTGCTAATCAGCAGATCCTGCACACCAGTACATATGTGAGTACCATATCCAGAATCAAAAATCCAATTTTAAAACCAGTAGTGGACATGTTTATAACAAACATACCTGAAGCCGGAGCCTTGCCCGTCTTCACTTCCTTCAACTATGTCTTGTACTTACGACAATCACGCTTCCAGTGACCCCGTTTGCTACAATGTAGGCAAACGTCTTGGGATATGTCCTTAATCTTCCCATAAGACTGTGATGATTTGGCCTTGCCCTTTTTCTTCTTTTTCTTCACACCCCCAGAAGTATTCGGCCAGGCATTGGCCTTCTGGGATGTCGAAGTAAGGTGCGCCTCGCGCTTCTTGCCTTTCAGAAGCTCTGGCTCTACTTCTTTCAGCATCGCCATTAACTCTCCAAGAGTTTTCTTTTGGTCATCATATTATAGTTCATGATGAACCCGCCCCAGCAATCGGGCAGAGACTGTAAGATCAAATCTATGGAAGTCTCGGCCTCGAAGGTTATGTCGAGCTGACCTAGCTGTTCGATGTCAGCAATCATCTGCGACACATAGTGGTCGACAGATGTACCCTCTGACATACGCGAGCGAAATAACTTCTTTTGCAATTCATACTTCTATGATTTAAGGTTAGATATGTGAAGATCCTTCAATTTCAACATCATACTATAAGGATCTAATCCTTTGTTCTGACGACGAAATTGAGGAGTCATTGCGGCAAGCATGAAGGATTGAGCACTAAAGTTATCCTCACGATGAGTCTTCCAAAGCTCATGCTCTACTATTTGCTCAACTTCGGGCTCAGGCCCGAGAGGTTTCTCTATGACATAGAGTAACTTCTCGGCTCCCATGACTATCCTGAGATTCATCTCCTAATCTGGAAAATGGAGCCGTTAAAGAGATTATCGCCCAGGATGATGTCCCTAACGCTAATCTTTCCAGCCATCTCAATTGCAATAGTCTAACTATCCAATCAACGATTTTGGGTACACTCAAAATGCAATGGTTACTATAGTCCAACTATATAACCAACTACAAGTGGAGTAATATCTTGTACAGTCTAACTGTTCAATGAAAGCAATAAAAGATATTAGTCCAACTAATATATTTATAACAACGATAAATAAAATAAAAGAGCGCATGTAAGCAAGTATTAAACAAAATTGCAAATTTAATACTGGACTCCCACTATTTTTCGGTGAGCCTCTAACCCTCTGTGGAGTACTCGGGAAACCCAGTTTCCTAGTGGGCTAGAATCCCGTTAAATAACACACAACCTTGACTTTGGCCAACAAGCTGTATGAAACTTAACTAGGTAGATCTCTAAGATCAATTGGATCTCATCCAATTCCTAGATCCGGTAGGTGGACCTCCAAGTCCAAAACATATATCCAATATATTACCTAACCTTTTCCTTTGAATCAACTAAGCCTTGGCTTTGGCTAACAAGCTTAATGATTCTAGTTAAGCGCGACCTATTGACAGTGGGAAAGTTTCGTAATCCACGTCGATGTACAAAAGTGACCTTGACTTTGGCCAACAAGTCACAACTGCCCAAGACATGCGATATATAACAAAGCTTTCGTGGTTCAAACACATCCGCGATGGATAGTGATCTTGACTTTGGCCAACAAATCAAAGTCAATCTTGGATCTTGAGAGAGAACCACTCAATAGAAGGAAAACGATTAATATTAAAGTGAGGGTTTTTTTTGCGTAAATTGGCAACCAATTTATTATCTTTGATTAGGTCTCATCATACACCCTTAAACATGCATTCTAAAAGCATAATAAGGCGCGATAAAATTAATAATGATATGCGGATGGATATATAAAAACAACTTGTTCCTAGAACAAATCACTCTCTATTTCCTCTCTCCCGCTAGCACTTTACATTCTTTACCCAATTACATAACACTTAAAGAAATCTCATTTGCATTGAGGGGAATTGGTGAGAAGAGAAATACAAAGAGATAAAGAGGTGAAAGGCTGGACACGCATGTCCAATTTAATAAATAAGTACCATACTTACAATAATTTCCAAAATTGCCCCCACCCATCTAATATATATATGATATACATTATTCATACAAATACATCCAAGTATTCACACAAAGCTTGTTGTTCAATCAATCTAATCCAATTAATTAATCTTTAATTAATGACCATCCATTGTTCAAACAACGATTTGATTTGCGTGAGTCCAACTCGTTTAAGAATAAATACTCAAAGTAAGTATTCTTGAATTATATCGAACTATAATTTAAATCCAATTTAAATTGTTTCTAATACTTATTCATATTTAATTCCAAATTAAATAATTACACTTATAATAATGCATTTTAAACTTGGATTCCAAATTCAATCTAAATGAGTCTCAAAGGCCCAATTAGCATCCAATACTATTCAATTAAAGTCCAATGAGCTTTCAATTAATTCTTTAGGCATGGGCTTTGGCCATAATGGATCAAACCCAAAATTCCAAGGCCTAATTAGGAATCACCCTATGTCAAAAATCAATTTAGGCCCATTAGGCCCAATTAAATTTTTAAAGGCCCAATAATAATATTTGGACTTTATGGAAATGGTTTTAGGCCCAATTGGATCCAACCCAATTGTCCAAAACCAAAATTGGCCCAACCAAGCCCATTAGCCCAATCCAATTTTAAAGACTAATTTATATTAACATAATATTCCAAATATCACATTAATTTAATTAAAGTATAATTAACACAATTAATCAATTAATCTAATGTTTCCAAAACACTAATTAATCCAATTAATCATGCTTAATAATCCAATTCATGTCGAACAAAAATTGAAGCAAAATAAATTCATCTAATAACATGCTTAACTCACGGCAATAGCAAGAAATAACACTCAATTTGATTTCAATCCAATTAAATCAACATACAAGATTTATTTCATGCTTTAAACATATCCAATTGTCTAATTTTCAAAAATATCACCATGAGCACTTTCTAGGGTGCATTCGGCCAAGGTGATAAAATTGGAGAAACTTTGATCCAATCAAATTTCACAAATCCAATCATGCATAACTCCAAGTTATCATCATCCAACCATAACCAAACAACCAATTTGGAAAATTATAAGCTCCAAACGAAAATCCCCAAATTAAAGTCCATAAACCCTAGGCTTCAAATCAAGTTTAGGTGGCTCTGATACCATTGTTAGTGTCTCTAAGACTTGCCCAAGGATCCTAAACATTGATTCAAGTGTGAATTTACCAAAGAAAGTTGCAAAATAATTACATTGGTTGGTTGAAGTTCAAAACTTTTCCATGGATGTAGAAGCTCCAAGCTTTGAATATGAATTCCAAACTCAATGGTGAGTTTCCCTATCACCTTTCTTTGACTCATTTAAGTTCTAGCTTGAACAAAATTTGAAGCAAAATTTTCCGCCTCCAAGGTTAGAGAATTCGGCCAGGGAGAGAGTTGGGAGAGAGATGATATTTTTTGTATTGACTTGTTTCTAAAACAAAAGGCAAGTATATGTTTTCCAAAAACAAAACTTGTTAAAAAAGCTTTGGTGTGTACAAAGTTGCATTAAATGCAACCAACTACTTCCATCACACTTGTGACAAGTTGATGTAAGTTAGTGGGTCCCACCACATTGAATTCAAAATTCAAGTTGGCTTACACAACACACTATGGGCTCAGGTTCATTCAATCCGATTAAATGAATTTTCCGTTGCGACGTAATTAAATCCAATTCAATTAAATAATAATGCCTAGCAAAATTATTACGAAAGTCGCTTACGAATTAATTCAAAATTAATTCATTCGCTTGAATTAAAATCTAATTTTAATTCCGTATTGAAATCCAATTTCAATTAATATATCTGATATATTATTTAAGCCCAAATAAATAAATTAAATAGTAAAATCTAATTTAACTATTAAATTTACTTTGCCGATTAATTCCAAATTAATCACGTTCTCTTTTCTAGACGAATTTAATCCCAGATAAATTCTTGCCGCAATTAATCCCAGACTAATTTTCTCTCTCATAATTAATCCCAGATCAATTCTGTTCGAGTCAAATGTCATCGGTGAATATTTGGGAAGTGACCCAAGAGATCCTTGGATATGTTGGCAGTAATTACGGTCATCGGACCATCCGAACACGTGCGTACCCGGTATAACGTTCTCACCGATTTACAAGACATGGTTGGCTTCTAGCAAAGAACCATGTCTACCCAATTCTCCAGAAATATTCAACGAGGAATATATAATTTATATCAGGCGTAGTACACTATGTATTGCGTAATACGATCCAGTATCTGATGTCACATGTTAGGCCTAGGAATGGAATTGTGTCTGCCCCATACGGAACATATATCGGATCACTAGCAACTAGTCTCTGTAATTGGATACTCATGACCTAGTCATACTATCCCGATAGCTGTAGTATTTAAGAGTACTAGTGTTGTATCCATGCGTGATCATCATCTCCATATGACTGAAGTGATACTTCCATCTTGACATCACACCCAATACACTACGATTCTCAGTATACCCAGAAGAGGCGTACACAGAACCTGTTAATGCTTCGGATGACCAAAACCAAAGTATAATGATTGTCGCAAGTATTAGCGATGCAAGTCTCAGGTTAAGACCATATACACCTACCCTGATTCGGATTCCCATAGACACATAGTCATACTACCAATGGGACTCCGATGGGTCTGTCCGGAGAGAAGCTGTTCTCGGTCCAACGGCTAACAGAACCTCCTATCACACTTGCATAAGTATCCAATACTTAAATATATGAGAACTATGTCGTTAAGCTTCCATAACGCGCACAAGTGTAATACTAGCCTATTCTGCATTATCGATGTCCAGTCTCGATAATACTACGACTAGGGATATTTAATGATTAAACCTTTCATTGATTAATACTGTCTCATATCTTATTAATCCGGTACTAATCATATGGAATTTTATCATTTATATATCGAAGTAATCCAATTATAAAATGATAAAAGAGCAATTTCCTTTGTCAAATAGTTAATTTGTACAAAAACACCATGTCTTTTACAAATAGTGATGCTATGGGTCATAATTGTCCAACAAAAACTTGGTCAGTAATTTTTTTTTAAAATAAAAACACATTTTTGACTGCCTTTAGGTACTGGCTCCAATAAACTAGAGAACTGAATATTACAAAATTTTCACTTACAACCCATGTTCATATGTTACCGTGTATATTGATAATACCCGTCAAATGAGCATATGAAGATCAAATTGAATCAACATTATGGAGAATTCACAAATTTAAATAATTTAAAATGAAATAAACAAAAATTAACTTGTTACGAATTAGACTGAGATATGTCTTACTTAGGAGTGGAAACTTCTTACTCAGCTATCTCAAAACAACAATTCCACTTGGTTAGTAAAAAATTTATTGTTAGTTTGTGTGTAGTTAAAACATAAAATAAAATAAAATAAAATAAAATATTTTTTTTACACACAAAGTAACAACAAAGCAAAACAATAATAAAGCAAAAATAACAAAATAAAAACAAAGAAACAAAAATTAAAAATAAACTAGTCAACTATCCCTTCCTCCCAACCTAATTGAGACATTGTCCCCAATGTCTAAAAAAGAAGAAGAAGAGTTTAGAAGACATCACCTGGTTAGTATGGAATTGACAATTGTATCTACGACTAAAAAGAAAACTACAGATTAAGATCCATATTTATTCTGTGTTTTTGCCACGATCTTCACCAGACCAGTTCAACTTGGAAAAAATAGGGTCGATTTCTGGTTCATAGGCTAAGAGTTGGTCAATTAAATTATTGGTTGTTTTGCAGTTAAGAAGATATCTTTTACTGGTTTTGAAATAAACCAATTTTTTCTGGCATCTTCAAGAAATACAAAAAGAAAATCGAAAAATCCATCAACATTTAATAGTCCAATGGGTTTCTGGTGAATGTTCAAGTTTGCCCAATATATCACGGTGAATATTTATTCCATCGTGCCAAGCCCACCTGGTAAATCAATAAAAGCATCAACATGATTAATCATTTCGGAAAGTCTTTCAGACATACCTGAGACAATGCATTCTTCTCCATTTTATTTTCCGATGAGGTTTCCATCTTTCAAAGGTTTTGGAATGATCCCCAAAACTTGACCACATCTTCTTGTACTGCCTTTGAAACATACTCCATCAATCCAAATTAACACCGCCATATACTAAATGCATATTTCTTTCTGTCATAACTCTACCCAATTCTTTTACAGCCTTAACAATTCTGGTTTAGATCTAGTTCCATAAAATACACATATATTAATGACTCATCTTTTTGAAGTTGCTTCCATTTTTTTTTTCTCTTATCTGGATATATTGAAGAAAGAAATGACGAGTTGAATTTAAGGATCCTGAAAAAGGGTGAGTAATAAATGCACTAGTACCTGCCAAATGACAATTATTATATGAACAATAAAATAGATCGTGAAAGTCAAAAAGTTTAGATACTGTCGGTGAAAATAAAAGAAATCAAAATAGTAAACCAAATCAAAGCAATTATTTAAGGCAAGGAAATCAAAGCAATAATATGTACAAGTAGTTATGATTGTGGCTCACATCTTCCTTTGGTTTTACATCCAGTAACGGCTTGAACGCCCTCTATGGGTCAGAGATAGGCTTCCCATTTAATTTTCTTATAAATTGGTAAACAAGGTCTTTTAAATTCAAATTACCAAGACAATAATGTTGTCTTTCTTTTTGGAATCGTGTATGTAAATTACGAATCGCTCGATGAACATATCCACTAGGATGCGTCTCAAGAGTCAATAATATATCATCTAAAGACTCATTACTCATGCCATCTCTAATGAATTTAATTTTATCTTCGCGATTTTTAGATACCATTCCTAAAGAACGACAACGAGTGTTGCATGTCCAACATGCACATTTATAATAAACATCTAATTATTTAACTCTTCATTTTTTTACATAGATGCTTTTACCTAAACCAGACATAAAATAAATGAAAGAATCGGATGACTCATCTGCCAAGCGAACCCTTGCTTCTATTACTTGACGAATATCAGTAGGAATACCATGGATCATAAGAAGTCTCAATCTTTCGGTGCGTGCTTTGTAAATTTTCATCAGAGAATTTTGGTTGAGAGAAGGAAAATATTTATGGAGTTTTGCGAGAGTTTCTTTCATATCTTGATGGCTCATGTCTGTGACTTTTCCTATAAAAGTAACACAAAATTAGAAACATAAATTGCTTTAATTAACACACATTGTGTGGGTTGCCTCCCTGCTAACGCTAAGTTTAACGTCTACAGCCAGACATATTCGGAAGTTCTCCTTCAAGGAGGCTTCAATGTTGTTTTGGACTTCCTAGATAGGATAGTTCCATCAGCGTTGCTCTTCTTGTGTTTCTTCCAAAAATGAGGTGGCCAAAACAATTTTGTTCGACTCAGTGCTCGCACCACCTCCTTAAACCTTATAGCTCCAGTGGTCCTTGAAAGGAACAAAAGTATATCAGGAGGTCTTGTATAATGCTTGAATTTGAATGGTTGTTCCATTCTATCAAGCTTCTGGGAGGTGTTCTCGATGTCTGCTTCCCAATGTTGTGATGTTGCCTCTGATGTCTCGAGATTTTCAATATGCTCACACACTTGCTCTTGCCTTTATCATGCATCTTGTTCCACTTCTTCTTCACATATGTATTTTAGCATTTCCGTATTTAGCTCTTCATCTGACATCTGTGCAATGTATGCTTCTGGAGTATCAGAGTCAATTTATCTTGACTGTCATCAATTGATATGTTTGTCTATAAGCCTTTATCCTCTTTTGTGGTTGGTACAAGTAGCTCTTCTACTTGTTTCTCCCCACAGATGCACTCAGCGACCAAAGAATTATCTAGATCAATGTGAGATTCTGCATGTTCGGGTTCTGATACCTCTGACTCTTGATACTGCTCAGCCTCTTTCCTTGTTAAGGTGTCATTGTGAAACTCTTGGTACTTGAAGGTTTCTTCAGTGTCATCTGAAAATGATCATTGAGGTATGTAGCTCTGATTATCAGTTAATTTTTCTCACTTGATCTGTCAGTCTCTGTAAGGTTGCCACTTGACTCTGAAAGATTGCATCAAATTTAGCTTCATGTTTCTTGAGCATGTCATCCAACCATTCTTCTTGTGTCTCGAGAATGTCAATCAACCGTTCTTCCTCTAATGGTTCTGGTTCTTGAGGAAGATCATAAGTTGATGGTGGATAAGATGGATAATGTGGCTTAGTGAGATATAGTGGTTCTTTATATGTAGGTCTCTGATATTTCTGCCACCCTAAATTATAGTTGAACATGCAATGATCGCTTGGGTGGTTACCATCATAGATCTCACATCTTATCATCATGTTCTGGAAAGTTTGAGCAAATGTTGTGTTGTTTCTCTCTGACATCCACTAATGATTGTTGGGCTGGACAACAGGCTTAAGAAAATCGGACTGTATCTCTATGATATGGGGTGTATCTTCACCTCTTAAAGCTCTTAATGTTTCCATCGCCCAATAGTGATCCATTTTCAACCACCTGAAATAAAAGAAACAAATAAAAATAAAATAAAATACAAAGGAAATAAAAAAAAACATCCATGGTGGTGAATCCGCCCAATATTACTCTAAAGATGAATTGATTTTCCTATACATGTGTAATATTTCAGTTTGTTAACCTGGAACACGAAGATATGCAAAAGCATCTTTCGATGGTCGAATGCAAACATCCAAAGTAACTCAATTAACTATATGTCTATGTTAACTAAGAAACCCTGAATTCATTAAGGTCAAGTTCCAATTATGGCTACATATGTCCGACATGTATATGTCTATCCTGGAAGGAAATCCCTAAAGTGAGATTGTGGTGTTATTGAATCTAAGGCTTAAACATAAAATCCATTTGTCAAGTTCATTCTACGTCTACCATATCAATCTTATTGGTGATCAGTCAACAAGAAACATTAAGATCAAGATTCAATAAACAAGCCAATGTATCACACATTATATAAGTGATGAGCGGAAAATATATCAATATTTACCGCCCCTTTAACTTAATATTTTGTTTAGTTTCTCGGGTTTAATGAATGTTTTGATGTGTTTTAGTTTATTTTGCAGATAAAATAATATCGGGTCTCAATGAAATCATTTAGGATGAAATATGGGTCAAATAAGGGCAATTATTGGACTTGATATATTAATTTTGGAGATTGGAAACTTGAAATGGCGTTTTGACGAAGTGCAGTTTTGGGAATTCCAGTTTTGCGCATCTGTCGTATTGTGGGCATAACATTTTACTCAGATATCGGATTGAGCTGATTCAAGTGCCAGATTAAAGAAGACTCAAAGATCTACAACTTTGAAAGATAAAATATTTTCGAATTCCGAATAGTTCATGACCGAAATTGATGAACCATCCAGAAGTGTGTGATGTGTAATTATTAAAGTCATTATCAATCATTTTCAAAGCAAAATATAAATTAATAAATAATTAATAAAAATTATCAAATCAACACCAAACAAGATAAGCAATTAGTGGAGCAATTATGGATTTGGTGGAGTAATTAGTGGAGAAATTAATAATGGATTTGGTGGAGAATTTGATGGATGATTTGATATAGGCAAAATTTTGCCTATAAATACCAAGCCATTTCATTTGTAAAATTCATACTTTCTTCTTTGAAATTCCTAATGAATAAATAAGAAGATTGTATCTTGTTTGTTTATTTACAGCTTCCAGTAATTAATTTCCGCTTTCGCACTTTCTTTTCTTTACTTTTCAGTTTTTACTTTCCGCAATTTACTTTTACGCACAAACCTTTTCTTTCTTTACTTTTGCAGTTTTTATTTTTCAAGCAATGAGGAGGTAACTCCCCTTTGCTGGGGTAAAAGGTAAAGCTTTTATTATTGCTATCTAGATTAATCTCCCTTAAATATAAAATATAAACTATTTAAAATCTGACTTAATGAGGATACCGCTATATTGGCCGGTTGGAAATTAATTATAAATTGGTTTTAACCTGACTAAGTATGGATACCGCCTGGTTGGTCGGTTGGTAATTAATTATTAATTGACTTAATCAGGATACCGCCTATATGGCTGGTTGGTAATTATCACGCAAAGTTAATATATTATATTAAGGGAGATATCTAAAATAGTAGTAATAAAAGTTGATCCTCTAACCCCAGCATTTTCTTTTATTGTACTTTTACTTTATTTTCAGTAATTTACTTTCAGCAATTTACTTTTCAGTAATTTACTTTTATTTATTTTTTTTTACTTTTACTTTTACTTTTACTTTTACTTTTACTTTTTTTTTACTTTCAGCAATTTACTTTTCAGTATTTAATTTTCAGAATTTACTTTATGTCTTTTATTTTATTTAAATTTTTACTACCCGTAAATATGTGTCGTAACTAAGCCAGTTATCTGGGGTTGTGATGAAATCCAATATCACCGGTTATAAGGGGTTAAATTATAGTTTGGGTAATATAAAGGTTTATTTATTGTGTCTTAATCTTATGCTTTTTATTAACTGGCCATTAATAAAATTGAACTGGTAAACTTAAAATGAACTAGACATAGGGATTTTAAGTTTAAGACCTTAGACTCAATAGTCCACGATCTTCATTGAGGATAGATAACCCTTTAATAGATTTCCTTACAGGATAGACATATACCTGTCGGGCGGGGGTAGCCATAATTGGAACTTAAACTTAATGAGTCCAGATAATTTGGTTGACATAGACATATGGTTCAATTGGGTTAAACTGGGTATTTGTGTCTGACCATCGACAGAGGCTTACACATAATTTAGTGTTCCAGGTTAATAAATCAATATATTACCCAACTTTAAGATAACCACTTCATCTTTAAAATGATATTGGAAGAAATCACAACCCTAGATAGTTTTTAATATTGAATTTTCTTGAAACCTACTTTCGAATAATTTTATTTACTTGTTTTTAAAATTTAGAATCGTCACCATTTCAAATCAATCAAACAACCTGTTAGATACTAGTAATCATTTGACCTCATAAAATTAATAGATTAGATATGAAGTCCTCGTGGGATCGATATTTTTGTACTACTTGAACGATACGTGCGCTTGCGTTATACGTGTGTGTTTACGCCGGTCAATAAGCAAATCAATTATGAAACTAATGAATATTGTGTTTTATCACTTCCCTAGATTACAGATCAAATACTGGGGTTGGGGGATCCACTTTTAATATTTCAAACCTAGGAATCTCACTTTTTATAATATATAAATTGGCATGATTACCGAGTTATGCTTTCTCAGGAATTAATAATGTCAAAACATATAAACCACCCATATAGGCGATAATCAATTTTGTCCAATGAAACCGGCCATATAGGCGGTAATCAATGTTGTTATATAAACTGGCCATATAGGCGGTAACATAGTTTTGTTATTAATTAATCCAGATTATTAGATCACAATTCATATATTATAATATAAATGAGATTAACCTAGATTATAATATTAAAGGTTTCAACCTTTACCCCAACGGAAATAAATTAATTAAACATAATGTAAATAAAAACACACATACTATTATTACTAAAAATAAAAATATATTACAAAACTATTAAATAAAATACACAAGATACAATCATTAATCTCTTAAGAAGGAATCAAATAAGGTATGAAATGGAAAATGAAATGAGGGCTGCAATTTATAGGCAAAATTCTACCTCCGGCGTCGCGACACAAGGTCCTTGCGCATCGCGATGTGTACAGCTGTTGACATGTGTACAGCTGTTGACAACGTTCATAAAACTCGAGAAACTCACAAAATATTAAGTAAAAGGGGCAGTAAATATTGATATATTTTCCGCTCATCAACATCTTATTGAACTTATATGAAAGATGTCTAAGGGTTTTTTCTTCTTATTAATTATGTAGTTCCATTTATAGTTTATCACTCTCACATTTGACTTCAATAAGTCAAGTCTTTTCTACAATTGTTAACATCTGATGTTACACACAAAGTAATGAAATAATTTTATTACTCGGGATCGTAGAAAAGATATTCTATCAAATGAAATATAATATTCTATTAAATAGAATAAATGATAAATTTTTACTTGTACCTTCGAGGCGCAAGTAATTTCAATTATATAACCATTATACAAAAGAAAGACTCAAATCTCAAACTTTTCAAGATTCGAATTTTCTACTTATACATATCATATACGTAATTGTAGAAACTAATAGAACCTTAATTAAAAGGATGAATTAGTGTTACTGGAGCATATCCCTAAGAGTATTGAAACTAATTCGGTAACACTAAATATCAAACTAATCAAATCATATAAGATTCGATTCCTCCCACTCACAATTTCCATCATGATGGAATCGTAGAAGAATGATATTGAGTAAGAATCACATTCATTAAATAATCTAAGAATTAATTGCCCTAAATTCATCTGTTTGATCATATCATACATCCTTGAAGAATGCAAAGAATCGCAATGAATTTTAAAGATACTATTCTCAAACTTCAGATCGAAATTCTTTGAACCAGTTAAAATATTTGATCCATGTTTCATCAGAACGGATTGAAAGTTCTCGAACCTTTCAAGGCGTTCAATATGTGTTCTTTCATAAACATGTATCTAAGTCATGACAACTCATTAACTAAGTTACGAAGTAAAGAAAACTACCCAAGATAATTTATAATTCATTAAACTACATATATCCAATGTATCAGTTTAATAAATCTGTGGTCCAATGACGATCATTGGTTAAATGAAATTTTTTCACATTCCCTGAATACAATATTCATTAAATAGATATAGATATGTGATCTCGTATCAGACCATCCTTTACCATACATAATAAGTATCTAATGCTTAAGTAATAAAATCTCATAAGCACTATTCCAAGTTATTTACTTAACCGAATATTTTTCTTAATGTTTATTGCTTCATCAATGACACTACTAGTTGTATTAAAATATGTAACAATTGTTTATGAAGAACAAGTAACTATCCAATACTCGCAAGTTTTGATATCAAATATAAAAATAATCATTAAATAATATTTTAAATAATTAGACGGGAGATCTGGTATCCAATACCTATAGTTGTCTTGTTGTGAGAATCAATATTCTCTACACACAACTATACACATCTACTTTCTTTAGCTTTCTAATTTGCACTCAACTATTCACAACAATTGCAAATAATTGATTAGCAAACAGTGTCGGACACGTGACCTCTAAAGGTCACTAAAGCCAAGAAAAGTCATTATCAGATAAACAAATACCTAATGAGATTTTCTTAATGCTAGTCAAGAATATCGAGACATGAACTAATTCATGTCAATCCTTACTGCAAAAGAATTTATTCTCTATACATAATTATATCCTTAAATTGATATTTATTTAGATTACCTATCGTGACTTAGTAACTAAGTCACTAATCATCTTGATTTTTCAAGAAAATCGGAACAACAATTCCCGATGGTTTAGAATAATCTAACAATATCCAAGTCTACTCTAATCTAGAACCTATTATAGAAATCTGAAACCAAAAATGAATTCAGAAAACATATACAAAATATGCATATAGTGGATTAAAATTTAATTCTATCTACATAATAGAATAAGGAAAACATAAGCGCTAACTATCATAATATTACATAATGTCTTAGTTACGGATTTTTAACCCAACGGTGCCTCCTACTACTTTATGTAATACCGTAATCCCCAACAGAAAATGATAATTCTATAATTAAATCAAATTCCATAATGGGAAGTGGACCCCATGAATATATTTCGACTCATATTGGCATGTTCTCACCTATATATATTCATGGGTAGACAACTCATTGTCAATCACACTCACTGTGCCTCTTGATTTTGGTCTTGACCATTTCTTGTTGTGACAGCTTTGGCATGTTCACATGACGCGTATCAAGGCTTCACTTGTCAATGACAAACTCAAGCTACCGATGTAGTCTTGACAGTTTTAGCACGTTCAGGATTTCCACTTTCACTTGAATTTGTCTTTTATTATATAAGTTCTACCATAGTAAATGAACTACCATCAGCCATAACTGTACAGCTTTGGCACGATTAGGGGTGGCAATTTGGGTCAGGATTCGTTTATTCGTTCGATTCGATTCGCTTTAAAGCGAATACGGGTTTGGAAAAATGGATTCGTTTAATAAATGGGTCAATTCGATTCGATTCGTTTATTAAACGAATCGAATCCGAATTTGAGGTCATCAATTCGTTTATTCGTTTAGGATTCATTTATTAAACGAATCATAAACGAATCGAATCCGAATCAAATTCGTTTAATACCTGTTTAATGTTATTACAAATTTACCCTTAAAATTTTCAAATATATGTTGAAATACACTAAGGCTATTTTAGTAATTATACGAGTTTAACCTAAAAATCTAAACCTAAACCTAAACTTCATAAAGTGATAAAACATTTCCCACCCAGCCGCCTCTCAATCAAATGAAATTCAAACCGAAAAGGCTAAAACTCTCTCAAATATCAGATCATAGAACTAATCTCTGGCACGCTAATCTCTGGCTTCAATTCGTTGCAGCGTTGTATTGAGCACGCTAATCTCTGGCTTTCAAACTCGGAACAGCCCATAGACTCCAATGCTAATGTTATTTGTCAAGTTTTCTACATTTTGATTTGTTTCTTTAGGTTTGATGGGTTTTTATCAGTATTGTTGATTTAATTGACTATTCATGTTGGGTTTTTTGTTTTTCTAGATGCGGGATTGAAAGAGAGGCTGAACAAGATTATGGGTTCTGATTATTTTACCACCACACCAGAGTTGAAAGCGCCTGTGGAAATGGTTGTGGCTGCCAATTATGGTTCTTTTCAGGTGCCTGTGCATGGTTCTGTTGTGCCAGTTGTGGTTCCGGCGCAGGTGGAAGGTTAAGATGTATAGGGGTGGTGATATTGGTAGTATCAACATGGGTACCCATCTCTTATTTCGCAAAGAAGCTAGAAACATTACTGGATTTTGAAGATTGATAATGTTGAACAAGTAGATAAGTTGGAGGTAGGAGAAAGAGAAATAGATTGTTATTGGTTTGTTGGTATTTAAGATGTTGTAATTTCAATTTCAATTGATGGCTTCATTGTTGTTTGATGGGATCTGAAAACCAAGAATGAATCAATGAGAAATGTTAGTTATGATTTTATTTATGTGCATTATTCTCTTGCTCAATGAATTCACCTGATTACTCATAAGGCTGCCTCTATTTTCAGCTGGTTGAGCAGGAAGCTGAGGGACTGTAGTAATTCAGAATTAATTGGATATTCGAATATACCTGGAAGGATGAGTCTGAATCATGTGTTTACAGTGTGAGGAAAAGGTACAACTTAAACCTCATGGTTTTGTTTTAAATAAAATCAGTATGTTAGATTGTTTTCTGCTTTTTTTTTATAACATATGTGTTTTGGTTATTGGAATGGTTATTCAATGTTGGTTAGTTCTACTTCAATGGGTTCATGTGATTGAAAGAGTCGAGTATAACTACTTGTGATGGAAATCAATCGGCCGACAATTTTTTTTTTTTAAAATAACTCAATAATATAATTTTATTTTATTTGCAGGATTTTCATCCCGGATGATAATGATAAAGAAGTTTGTCAACTTGTATTCGAGATTTTGGTCAAAATGTATTTTTAAGATTTTAAGTGTTATTATGCAATTGATTTGTATTTTGAAATTTGGAGCTTGTTGTAATGATTTTAAGACTATAACAACAAATATGTTATTGAATATGGTATGGAAATATGGAATGGATGCTTAGATTTTGTATTTTATTTTTATTAAACGAATCGAATACGAATATTCGATTATTAAACGAATATGAATCGATGCGAATAATAAACGAATCGAATGCAAATAATAAACGAATCGGATGTGAGTAGTAAACGGATAATAAATTCGATTCGATTCATTTGATTTATGTAAACGAATAAACGAATCGAATCTGAATCCTAATATCAGGATTCGTTTAATAAACAAATCGAATTCGAATTTAGTGCATTACGATTCGATTCGTTTAGAATTCGTCACGAATTCGATTCGTTTATTCGTTTTGCCACCCCTAGGCACGATACAGCTACATCATCAAGAAATCATTCGCTTACGTACGGATAAGGCAGACCAAGAAACAAGTATTCCTAATACTAGTTACTAAAAAGCCTTATTAAGCGAGGATATTCCTAAAGTGGGTTTTACTCTACATCAAATACAAATATTTAATCTAGATAAATTTCTCAATAGTTAATTCTACCCGGGAAAACGTAATTTTACTTAACTATTAAATCTCTATTACGCTTCCCGTTAGCGTAAAACCAAAAAAATCAAGAAACATCTAGATTACAAGCATGTGCAAATATAAAAATTGGATTATATATCATATATCAAGCATGAAATATGTGATGGATGTAGGATTAGACTCGCTTGATACCATTTTTTTGGGGTCATACGCAGCGGAAGCGCGATTCGGGCAAAATCGTAATTTTTAAAACTCTTAAAGTTACTGATTAAATTATTCGATATCATATATCTATAATTTATTCATATTTCACCTAAACACATTATTCGATATCATATAATGACATAAATAATAATGAAAATATTAGGAAACTTTTATGAAAGTGATTTTCTGTAAAATAACATAAAATGTATTTTAGTCGAACCGACCAACCAATACCACACGAGGGCTACCCAGGTCAGCTCCAATGGTATTTGGGTAGTTCATGGGCTGCATAAACAGTTATAAATTCATTGTTTGGGCAGCCGTTACCCGGTAAGCTCAAAACTCACCCGGTAACGCCGTTTTTCGCCGTTTTCATTTATTCACTCCGAAAAATTTTTGAAAATTATTTCAAGTGACTAGGAGATCCTTCTGTTGGAGTTAGTGCTTGGAGTGCTAATCCGAATTGTACATTTTATTATTTATTAATAAAATAACTATATTTTCATATATTATTAATGGCATTGTCATTATGCATATTAGATTGATGTATAGATATGCTAAGTATAACATCGACCTTAGAATAGTCTTGTAGTAATACTGGACACTAGGTGGTCCCACAATGGGATAAGTATTGCAATTATAAATTATTCTTAAAGTAAATATTCATAGTCGTTGGTTTTGGAATACGGTTGAATTTCTATAACCTAGAAGACTAGCACATGTCGTATATTGGAATTGGAGTTCCTATGGTTTAACCCGATGTACCATGAGTTTTGGAAAATCGTATAGTCGTATGGGTATTGGTTGGACCGAATACTGAATGACTCACTGGTGATTCCTAATAGTTGGAAGTACACACCACCGTCAATAAGAATCTCCTCGAGTCGAGTAGCATATGTAATCCTTTGACTATAGGATAACTTTGATTTTGTGTGAGATCCTCCACACTTTAATGCCAAGTATTTCAGAAATCTTTCATGGTCTGACCTCTAGATGTTCGTTGGGTGTGGACCGATGCACTCAGTAATCAAGTGCGAAGCAAGATAGGATCTGTCAGCTTGTATGTGTATCATAAGGGGTTTAGGTATCCATGTGAGTAAAGTCACGATTCTTAAATCTTTGGCCAAAGTCGATCACCTAGGGTGGATCGCATCAGTTATAAAGAATCGTGGACATGTCGACATGAGATGTGCGCCTCAGAAACTTGACGGTATATTCTATGTTTCCTAAGCACAACTCAGATAGCCTACGACTGATGGATTATTAAACATATGTGATGACCTCGACTTGTATAGTTCAGAAAGGTCTTTCGTGTTCTTCACGAATTCAGAGGTGGCTGAATTACGTACATATTAGCTAGGCTTATATGACGAACATGTCTGAACTTCAAGAGTCCCGATATGAAGTTTACTCGTTGAGCATTTGGGTAGCCGATTAATTTTGATAAAAGATAATATTTGATATTATAATTATCAACTAAGATAATCAAATGTTATTGGATAACATTGATTATTTACTTTGACCTAATTGGATTAATTGGATTAATTCAATAATTACACAAGGGTTTAATTGTAAAATCATAATTATCTCTACCATCTAAGGATATTTTGGTAATTGTAAGTATGTAATAATATGTGGTTTTGACTTGATTTAATTGGATTAAATCAAAGTGGCAAATATTGAACTAATCCATTTCCTAATCCTTGGCTTGATTTAATCGGATTAAATTAAAATGTGAGACAATGGAGATTAGTCACACCTAATTATACATATTTAGACAAATTAGATTAAGCCCACCTAAAAGTTGATTACAACTTTTGTTAATTAAAAATTTCCTAAGTTTTGCTATAAATAGCAAGCTTTAGGAAGGTTTTAATTACAAGTACAAGTACAAGAAAATTCTTAGAGAAATTAGCCTAATTTAGAGAAATGTTTAGAGAAGCTTGTGAGGTCTCTACAATATTTTATCTATGAGAAATCAAGATTGGATCTTGAAGTGAAGCTTGCTAGCATTGGAAATCAAGATTGGATCTTGAAGTCAAGCTTGCACAGCTTGGAGGTTCTCCAACCATTTCAACAAAGAAGAAGTAGATTGGATCTTGCATCAAGCTTGCTAGGTAAGTTTGAACTTCTATTAAGTTATGAATTATGTATTAGACGCATGATCACATAGCTTAATGTTGAAATAAGGCTAATAAATTAGAATGCTTTGGAAGTATAAACACAATATGCTTGTAATTGGGTCAAAATATTTATGTCAGACATAAACATAAAATTAGAGTTTGGAACTCTAGATTAAAGCTTAGAGCTATGACTACCATTCTAGAATCACTTTGCCACCTTTGGGTGACCTAGAATTATTCACGAGACATTTCTTATTGGGATTCTAATTTGATTTGTGTATTGGATTCAAAATTTACGCAAATACGTATTTAGAATAAATTTATGTATTTGTAAAAATATTTAATATTTTGAAAAATTTGGTCTTTATTCTATAACATGTGTTGATGTTGGTTTTGAAATTAAAAATTAATTTTTGGTATTTTGAAGTGTTTAGGGAAGACCGAAAGTAAGTAGGATAAAATACCCTAATTGCTTCAGCTCTCTGGAATTTTCCAGAGAGCTGAAGTATTGTTTGCAATGAAACAAAAAAAGGGGCCATGTGCGCGCACAGTGCGCGTGCGCACGGTACGCACTACGCGCGCTGAATTTGTTTTGCTTCGTTTTGGAGCTTCCGAACTCCGATTCAGTCCTTTTTTTTTCCTAAACACTCGTAATGGAATATAGTATTTCATTAAAGTATTTAAAATTATATCCATATTTGATATCCATGGGTCAGACCCATTTCCGCTGCATGGGTAACCGATCCGACCCTAGGGATTCCACAGCTGCCGTAACAGAATGGTATCAAAGCAAGGCTTAATCACACAGCACATGTTTTCGAATCTCTGCCATAGTAATTTTAATTTAATTATGCATAAGACATATTGGATATGTATTGCATGTTTTAAGTTAAAACTTTAACCTAATTAAGTTAATAACTTGATTGTCATAAATCTCATGTGTTTAGGTAAGTACTTTATTTAAGTAATAATATTAGTAATGTTGGAGCATTATTGGATGGTCTGTCTTATCAATACATATATGAATTGGTTCTTACTACTTACATCCAATATCGTCATTAGTGTGAGGGTATATATGCTCAGCACTTAGGTCGCTCCGGTAAAATATTAGATGTAGCGTGATGTGTTAACATAGGCACCCAATATCGTCATCAGTGTGAGGGTGTACATACGAAACTCATTAGTGCACATTGACAAGTATACACCTAGAACACGCTTTAATCCAATATCGTCATTAGTCTGTGGATAAGAAATGGTTCTGGACCAAACTAGGAGTCACATGAATGTGAATGACCTTGGAGGTCTACCAAATAAGTTTACAAAGGCCAATATCGTCATTACTGTGAGGCTGGAGTAAATGTCATGGGATCCACTTCCTACTATGAAATTTTGATAGTCAAATTTCTATTTTTCCAATAAGGGAGATTACAGAATTACGTAAAGTAGTGGGAGGGCACTAATAGTTTTAAAATTCCATAATCAATTAGTGTTATTACTTTTGAAATGAAAAATGTTCTGCTACTATTTTAAAAAATATTGTCTTGTAGATGGCTGCCGTTAATCTATTAATGAATCTTTTGGATTCCAATAAGCTAAAAGAAGCTGAGAACTAATTCGAATGGGAAATGAACAAACACATTGTCTTGGAGTTTGAAAAATTGACTTTTGTCACTATCAATCCACTACTTGTTGAAATTGATCCTGGCTCCACTCCAGAAGAGCGAGAAACTTTTAATAGATGGAATGATGATAACATGAAGGTGAAATCATACATCTTGGGATCGATGGCTCCAGATTTGCTGAGATAGTACATTGAAGTACCAGATGCTTGGAGCATCATGCGAACACTCAATGAGTTATTCGAGGCAAACCAAGAGATTGAACTTTATCGAAGATCTAAGGAATTGTTCTGTGCTGAACTCAATGAGGGAGAAGATGTCAGTACTCATGTTTTGAACATGATAGACCAAATTAAATATCTGGAATGACAGGGCATTGTGTTTGATGAACAGCTGGGCTGTAATTTGATTCTGTCTTTTTTGTCTGGTTCTTATGCTGGCTTTGTATTAAACTTCCATATGCACTCGATGCAAGCCACATACGAAGAACTTCATAACATACTACGCATGGCGGAGCAAGATTTGAGGAAAGGCAGCCTCATACTGTATCTCCATGGTGGAGCTGGCTCTTCAAAGACTTCTGGGAAGTCAAAGAAAATAAAGATGGGGAAGAAGAAGATTGCAAAGAAGAACTCCAAGAAGAACAAATGCGCAAAATCGAAAGTAGTTTGTGATCAATGTCTACAATGCAAGAAGTCTAGACATTGGAAGAATGACTTTCTAGAGATAAAAGGAAAAACAAGAACCTCATGTATGCTTTGTATTTTTCCAATTATTGACATCTCATTAGCCTTAGATGCAAATATTGGATAGGTTAAAAGAAGGCTGAATAAATGGGAGATCCAGCTTAGAGTTGGCAATGGTGAGACATTGGATGTCAAGGCCATAAGAACAATTGTTCTTGATCTCTCAAATGGATTTAAATTAGATTTGCATGACTGTTATTATGTTCCCTCAATTATCAGACAAATAATATCACTGCCAATATTAGATAAAGAGGGATATAAAATAAACATTAAGGATGAAACTTTATATTTGTATGATAAAGATAATTTATTGAAATGTGAATGTTCTTTATCAAACGGTCACTATGTTTTGGAAACATGTAAGATGTCCTTAATGTAGAGAAAAATACAAATAGGAAATCTGAACTAAATAATAATAAATTATGGCATATGAGATTAGGTCACATAGGTGTTAGACCTCTATCCAAATTGGTAAATGATGGTTTGATTGAAAATCTTACCTTAGATCATTATCCGATTTGTGAGTCATGTATCCAAGGAAAGATGACAAATGCCCCATTTTTAGGTGTTAGACACCGTGCTGGAGATTTATTGGAACTAATACACGGTGATGTGTGTGTTCCATTAAATCATGCCACTCATGATGGTTCAAAATACTTTGTGACTTTCACAGATGACAAGTCTAGATATGGATATGTCTATCTGATGAAACATAAGTCAGAAACATTTGACAAGTTCAAAATATTCTGAAACGAAATAGAAAATAAAACCAGAAAAATCATCAAGTGCCTTAGATCAGATTGAGGTGGTGAATACATGAGTGAAGAATTCAAAAGTTATTTAAGGGTGAATCAATATAGTCCACCAGGAAAACTTCAACGTAATGGAGTGTCTGGGCGTAGAAATCGTACTTTATTGGATATGGTGCGAACAATGATGAGCTATACAGATCTTCCATATTACCTTTGGGGTTACGTTTTACTTACTATTGCCCACATACTTAATAGAGTTCCATCAAAAGCTATTTCTACAATCCCTGGATGAGCGGAAAATATATCAATATTTACCGCCATTTTACTTAATATTTTATATAGTTTCTCGAGATTTATGAATATTTTGATGTGTTTGTGTGAAAAACTGATGAAAATATGAAAAAGGGGAAATTTACTGTTCAAGCATCGCAACGCCGGGCCAATAATTCATCTGCCGACATGCGTCATCGCTTGCGTTATCACTACGTCATCACTGTAGCACGTGTCGTGACACTCAAGCCTTCACGTGTCGCTACGCCGATATAATAATTCAGTTTGCCGACAGCCGCCATTTACTGTAGCGCATGTCGCGATATATAGGACCTGGCGCGTCGCGACGCGTACCCGTTTTGAACCCTATAAATAGCAGCTTAAATAAGAGGAATTCTTCATATTTTCTTATGGGGAATTTTCTTAGAATACTAAGAAGAGAGTATCTTGTTTGTTTAATTTCAGTTTTCTTGTATTTAATTTTTATTTTAGTAATAAAACTTTGTTTGTTTTACTTAAAGCATGAGTATGTAACTTCTTTCTGTTGGGGTGAAAAGGTGAAACTTTTATTTTGATAATTTATATTAATCTCCCTTATTTTAATATATAAATTATCTTAAAATCTGACTTAATTGGATACCGCATTTACGGTCGGTTGGACTTAATTAAATTAATTTTAACCTGACTTAATTGGATACCGCCTTTATGGTCGTTTGGAATTAATTAAAATCTGACTTAATCAGGACACCGTCTATATGGTCGGATGGAAATATAATGTAAATTTATATACTATAATAAGGGAGATTTCTAGATTTGAAATAATAAAAGTAGATCCCTTAACCCCAGTATTTTATTTCATTGCTTTATTTCAACTTTTTAATTTTCAACTTTTTGTATGATGTTTTGTTTATTTATATCTTTAGTAATCATAGGTATGTGTTGTAACTAATTACGTTGTCTAGGGTTGTGATGAAAACCAATATTAATGATTTAATAAGGTGACTTTTCTTATGTCTTGTGTGATGTTTTGGTTTATTTATTGAGTCTAGTTCTTAATGATTCTTATTAATTGGCCACTAATAAGATTGATTAGGTAAACTTAAAATGAAATTGGAAAAGGGATTTTAGGTTTAGCCGTAGACTCAATAGCTCACGATCTCACATTCACCTTAGAGATTTCCTTCCAGGATAGGAATATATCTGCTGGGCGTGGGTAGCCATATTTGGAACTTAAACTAAATGAATTCAGAGTTTCTTAATTAACATAGGAATATAGTTAATTGGGTTACTTTGTATATTTGCATCTGACCATCGGAAGAGGCTTTTGCATACATTCATGTTCTAGATTAATAAACTGACATATTACACAAGCATAAAATAATCAATTCATCTTTAGAAAGATATTGGTAGGATTCACAACCTTGGACATTTTCATATCATGAATTCCTTTTGAAATTTACCTTTGTTTTGTTTTATTTACTTGTTTTAGATAAAATTAACCATTCAACCAACAATCAAACCAATTAGATACGTGTAGAAATTTAGCCTCATAAATTAATAGCATAGGTTTTAAGTCCTCGTGGGATCGATACATTTTATAGTACTTGAACGATATGTACGCTTGCTTAATGTGAGTGATTTCACCGATCAAGTTTTTGGCGCCATTGCCGATGAGTTATTTTCTTGCGTTATTAATTTTGAGGTTAGATATTTTACTTGTGTCTAATTTGTTTTTACTTATTATTTTTATTTTCTTGTGTTTCAGGTTCTCAAACACTACATTAGAAGAAGCAGAAGCTTTGAAATCCGTTCATTTGACCCAGAAATTGAAAGAATTATCTGACAGTTGAGAAAGGAAAGGCGAGAAGATCAAGAAGCACTGATCAACATGAACAATCAAGAACATGAACTTTTGGAAGTTGCACCACCAATTCCCATTCGAGACAGAACAATTCCAGTGGTTGACGGCTTCATATCATGCATTGTACTTCCACCCTTACCAGCAAATGCGTGTGACATCAAAACATGCATTCAGATGATACATCAATCAGTTCAGTTCGGGGGAAGTGCAACTGAAGATCCTAATGCGCACATCAGTAACTTCATGGAAGTTTTTGGTACATTCAATTACAACTGAGTGGCAGAAGAAGCAATGTGTCTGCTTGTGTTCCCATACTCCTTGAAAGACAGAGCTAAGACTTGGATTCATTCACTACCAGCAGGTTCCATCACAATTTGGAACATTCTTGCCATCAAATTCCTTGCAAAATATTATCCCCCAGCCAAAATAGTAAAGTTGAGAAATGACATCACATCTTTCGTGCAACATGACTCAGAATCCCTATGCGAAGCTTGGGAAAGATACAAAGAATTGCTCCGAAAATGTCCTCACTATGAAATTGCAAAGTGACTGTGGGAACAAAAACTGGGCGACGCATGTTGTTCAAGGCTAGCGGCCTAGCTGGGAGTACGGAGTAGCCCGCGGGGGACTAAACCGGAGAATAATGGAGTCGCCACCCGGTGTGAATCGGGACAAAGATTTAAGGCCGCACTCACCCCTCGCAAGGGAAGACCTCAAACCGTTGGGTTCGGAATGGTCCATTACTTATGCCACTTGTAATGAAATGATTTGTGCAATAATTTAACCAAGCCTAAACAACTTTTATTTCCAAGGAGTGTTCTACTTTTAAGTTCACATGCATGAAAGTAATCATCATAACGGCAAACACGCAATAGCACACGGCAATCTCATGAACATGCTTCGATCATATAATGCGGAAAATAAAGAACAACCTAAACATAATGCAAATTCCAAATGCAAAACAAAACGATTAATCATGCTTGAAAATAAACAACCAAAAAGGCTAAATCATGCCTAAGAACAAGTAACATACTAATGACCTAATTATGCTTGAATACCATCTTATGAACATATCAAACAGATAGGCGCAGGGATATAAATAATATGATTGATTACATGATATAAGAGAAATCACCTAAGAAACAATTATACATGACATGTGATGAAAATGACTCAATTCAGTGTATTCGTGTTCGTGTAATGTTCGTAAACGCGTTCGAACGGTAAACAGAAGGTTCACGTTCGTATAGCGTTTGATAACGCGTTCAAATGGGACCAGGCAGAAAACATGTGTTCGTGCGGCGTTCCAAAATGCGTTCGAACGAGGTTACAACAGTGACCTCCAAAATGCAGTAAACAATATGACACATACATGAACGGATGAATAAATAACACCTAATAAATAATAACGGGCTAAAAGCGCGGCAAAGCATCGTGGTAAAAAATTTTAACCTCTCAAAATAGAGGACCTTTAATCGCACTTACTAAGCCCATGCGTAATCAACACAATACATATATAAAAATTAAAGACAATGATATCGGACTTCGTATACCCGATTGAACACATCTTACATTCAACCGAATATACATCAACTGGTGCGGCAAAGCATCGTGGTAAAGGGTTTTAACCCTCAAAATAGGGGACCTTTAATCCAACTTACTAAGCCCATGCGCTCGATCGCGTCATGCATATATAAAAAATAAAGACAATAATATCGGACTTCGTATACCCGATTGAACACATCTTACATTCAACCGAATATACATCAACCGGCGCGGCAAAGCGTCGTGGTAAAGGGTTTTGACCCCTAAAAATAGGGGACCTTTAATACAACTTACTAAACCCATGCGCTTGATCACGTCATTACATAAACAAATAACATGCGGAAATCAAGTAACGAATATTAAACAAATCAAAACAACATAAAACGAAATATGCGCCGCTTACTTAAGTGGTACGTGGATTTGTATCCCGAGTACAGATCATACTAGCGTCCATTCGGAATCGGCTATGAAATTTATGTCCGGGTTTCCATCCTATATACCACAAGAGGCGACACATTTTCCGTTTTACTCAAGGGCCAGAACATACATCATTCCACAATACATGCAATTACTATCTATTCAAGGGCCACAATCATGCATCAATAAACGACTCTCATGCGATAAAAATGAATAAAACAATTAAAAAGATATATGGAAATAATAGGAAAAGTACCCTCAGGTCTAACCTTTTATGTCGACTTTCGGACTCGCGTTTCACGGCCGTCGGAAGGGCTATCACCCCGCAACTCTTCCGGTTTACTGGATTAACGTCTTAGATCACTTTTTTGTTGTTTTGGTCGCTGTTTTCACTCCGTTTTGCTGCTGTTTCCTCGTGGTTTTCTGGTTACTGTTTTTGGTGTATTAGGGGCTGTTTTGGATAGTTTCGGGGACTGTTTCGGGAAAGTTCTGGGTGCAGTTTCGGGCAGTTTTTGGGACAGTTTCAAAACAGTTTTTGGGGTGTTTACTCAGTCAGTTTGTGCGGCAATTTTAAGGCAGATTTTGGGACTGTTTTGGTGGTTAAAGGAGCTGATCTTCACTGTTTTTTTTTTTGGTTGATTATTTTCTGGTTCAGGGGGCTATCGGCTTTGAAGGTTTATTTGTTGTTTATTCACTCTGTGGAGGGCTGTGTGAAGGGTACGTGGATTAGGGCTGCTAGGTGAATTCGGTTTGTGCTGGTTTCACATTAAAGGGCGAACGTAAGAGGGTAATGTGGGACGGTTTCAAGGCAGTTAGCGTGAGGGAATATGGTATGTGTTTGGTGTGGGCTTTGTGGCGTTTGAAGGTAATGGCGTGTGAAGGTATTGGCGTGTGGGATATGACGAGGCGTGAGGAGGCTGTTCGGTTTATGGTGCGTGAAGGCTGTTTGGGTTCATGGTGCATGAAGGCTGTTGTTGTGAGGCTTTGAATGTGTGGTTGATGAGCTGTTTGAATCAGGGTGCATTAGCGATGTGGGAGATAATGAGTGCAGGTGTTGGGAGTGAAGTGTGAAGGTAGTCTAGGCCATATGCGTGTATTTGGAGCTGATGAATGGCGTGGCTAGGGTGGCTATGTGGGCTGTGTTTGTTGTGAATGGTTTAAAAGGCTGATTACGTGAAAGTGTGGCTGTTATGGAGATGGTACTATGGCGTTGCTTGTGTTGTTTGGGAGTGGTTCGCTGCATGGGTTCATGAGGAGGGTTGTTTAATGGCAATGGGCGTGAGTGGACGTTGAGGGAAAGGGCTGTGTGAGTGTCTTGTTTTTTAGGTTTTGATCATGCGTGGGGTTATAGAGAGAAGGGATGCGCTGAAGGGTTAGGGTTTGTGTTTCATTTTATTTTTGGCCGTGAATCTGAGGAGAGATTAGGTCGTGAGCAGGGTTTATTTTCTGTGTGTTTGTGCCGTGAGGGTGAAGTCCTTGTAGGGTTGGATTTTGTGTTATATTTATAGTGAAAGATTAGGATTAGGGTTTGCATGCATTTGTTAAGGAAAGAAATCAAATTAATTGGGGACATGATTTGTTTGTTTAGGAAGGTTATATATTTGATTGACTTTAATTAGGCATTTAATTTGTTAATTAGGTGAGTAAATATTTTAAGTTGGTGAGTGATTTATTAAATTAGGAAGTGATTTATTTTAATTTTGGAATTATATTTATTTAAAATTAAATTAAATAATTTAATTTAAATTGGAATTTAATTTAATTTAATTTAATTTCAATTTAGTTATTTAATTTAAATTTATGACATGTATTTTAAATGTTTTAATTATCTTTTTGGATTGGGCTTGGGTGAAATGGGCTTGTTGTGTGTTTAGTGGGCTAAGGGTGTGTTTTAAAACGGAGGTCCAACAAGCGAACCCGAAGCTACTCCAGTGAATCCAACAAAAAAGAGACTTATTCCCTTCCGACGTTCGTTTCCCGCGGCTCCCGCGACTAAAAAGGTAGTGCCTCCAAATGAGACTCATCATCGGGTCTTACATGCAAAAATACAGTGCCTACAGTCGCCCTCACTTTCATGGGACTTGTGTAATGTGTAACAGTGACAATCCTATCAAAGTTATGCAATGTATTTTCATTTACCTGGCTCGCCAGCTGCCACCTGACTTGCATGCTGCTCCGCTGAGCTGATGATGCAGTGGACCTCGATCCTGGGACGCATCCCAATAACTGCAACCGACAACGGGGGCCTCGACCTTGGGACGCATCCCAATACCGCTGACAAAATGGGCCTCGACCCTGGGACGCATCCCAAAACTAAAGGTGCAGGGGGCCAACGGCCCTGGGATGCATCCTGATAACTGCAACCGACAACAGGGGCTCACGGCCATGGGACGCATCCCGATACCGTTGCCAAAATGGGCCTCGACCCTGTGACGCATCCCAAAAACTAAAGGTGCAGGGGGCCAACGGCCCTGGGACGCATCCCGATAACTGCAACCGACAACGGGGGCTCACGGCCCTGGGACGCATCCCGATAATGCTGCCAAAATGGGCCTCGACCCTGGGACTCATCCCAAAAACTACTGATGATATGGGTTTACAACCTTGGGACGCATCCCCAAAATGCTGATAAAATATGGGCCTAAACCCTGGGACGCATCCCCAAAACTGCTGATATGATGGAGTGCGCCTCAACCCTAGGACGCATCCCCAAACTACTGATACTGATGAAGTAGGTTACAACCCTGGGACGCATCCCCAAAACTGATACTGATACTATTGCGGGCCTCAACCCTGGGACTCATCCCTAAAACTGATACTGATGAAGACGTAGGCCTCGGCCCTGGGACTCATCCCCGCAACTGATACTGATGATGATGTACGCCTCGGCCCTGGGACTCATCCCCGAAACTGATGCTGATGTGAGCCTCGACCCTGGGACTCATCCCCAAAAACTGATACTGATGTAGATGTGGGCCTCGCCCCAAACCGTTACTGATATGGGCCTCGCCTGCAGACTGATACAGATGTGGGCCTCGGCCGCAGACTGATACTGATGTGGGCCTCGCCCGCATACTGATACTGATGTGATGCGGGCCTCGTCCCCCGAGTGCCATACCAAGCAAGACTGATTCTGATAAGGATGTGGGCCTCGCCCTCAGAGTTCCATACTCGGCAAGACTGGTACTGATAAAGACGTGGGCCTCGCCCCCAAAACTGATACTGATATGGGCCTAGCCCCATACTGATACTGATATGGGCCTCGCCCCCATGCTGATACTGATGTGGGCCTCGCCCCAAACTGATACCAATATGGACCTCGTCCCAAACTGATACTGATATGGACCTCGTTCCAAACTGATACTGAAATGGCCCTCGCCCCCAGAGTGCCATACTCGACCAGACTAATAATGATAATGTGGGCTTCGCCCCAAGAGTGCCATACCCGGCAAGACTGATACTGATGCTAATGTGTCATTTTCAACATATTAAATTGCCTCTAATGAGTTAATCCTGATAGCTAGACATATTTTCGTCCTGGATGGACACTCAGGATACAAACAGATTTCCATCACCCAAGAAGATCAGGAGAAAACCACATTCACATGCCCATATGGTACTTTTGCTTTCCGCATAATGCCATTTGGACTCTGTAATGCTCCTACCAGAATTCAACGTTGCATGAGGGCCATCTTTTGAGACATGATAAAACAAAGCATGGAAGTCTTCATGGATGACTTCTCAGTGTTTGGAGACTCATTCGATCACTGCTTGTAGACTCTGGGAAAAGTGTTACAAAGATGTGAAGATACCGATTTAGTACTGAACTATGAGAATTGTCATTTCATGGTGCAGGAAGGCATTATCCTGGGACATCGGATCTCACATAAGGTAATTGAGGTAGACAAAGCAAAGATCGAGATGATAGAAAAATTACTTCCACCATCATTCATCAAAGGGATTCGAAATTTTCTTGGGCATTCAGGATTTTACAGGAGATTCATCAAAGATTTCTCTAAGATTGCCAAACCTTTGTGAAACCTGTTGGAGAAAGACGTGTCTTTCTGCTTCACCAAAGAATGCCACCATGTTTTTGAGATCTTGAAACAAAATTTGGTCTCTCCTCCCATCATAGTAGCACTAGATTGGATGCTTCCATTTGAAGTAATGTGTGACGCTAGTGATTTTACTGTAGGTGCAGTTTTGGGACAATGCAAAGCGAAAGTTTTTCACATCATCTACTACGCAAGCAAAACATTGAATGATTTCCTCGCAGTTGTGTTTGCTTTTGATAAATTCTGCTCCTATTTGCTGGGTCCCAAAGTGGTGGTCTACATAGATCATTCAGTAATTAAATATTTGATCGTGAAGAAAGATGTCAAGCCTAGATTGATCTGTTGGGTGCTTCTACTGTAAGAATTTGACATGGAGATTCGAGATAGGAAGGGGAAAGAAAATCAAGTGGAAAATCACTTGTCAAGGCTCGAAAATGGAGGTACAACTGGCACTGAGCTGACAATCAAAGAAACCTTTCCAGATGAACAGTTGTTTTCCATCAAACAGCAGGAAATCCCATAGTATGCTGACTATGTGAACTACATAGTATCGGGAAATGGCCGTTTGAATTGACACATCAGCAAAAAAAGAAATTCTTCAAAGAACTCAAGCACTATGTCTAGGATGAGCCATACCTATTCAAATGTTGTGTTGATCAGTTAATACGTCGTTGTATACCATAGAAGGAGGTCAATAGTGTCCTATAGCATTGTCATTCATCTTCATATGGCGGACACTTCTGTGGAGACAAAACCGCAGCCAAAATGTTGCAATCAGTTGGAGGAGAAATAAACGACCTCTTCAAAGCATTCTCGAAGTGGAGATATTTGATGTTTGAGGGATTGATTTTATGGGACCCTTTGTTCCATCATTCAGAAACATGTACATATTAGTTGCAGTAGACTACGTCTCCAAATGGGTTGAAGCTATAGCACTGCCATCAAATGATTCAAAAGTGGTGATAAAATTCTTTAAAAAGAATATTTTCACTAGCTTCGGAACACCTCGGGCAATTATCAGTGATGGAGGTGTTGGGCAATTATGACCCATAGCATAATTATTTGTAAAAGACATGGTGTTCTTAGTTCAAATTAACTATGTGACAAAGGAAATTACTCTTTTATCATTTTGTAATTAGATTACTTGGATATATAAATGATAAAATTCCATATGATTAGTTCCGGATTAATAAGATATGAGACAGTATTGATCCACGAAAGGTTTAATCATTAAATATCCCTAGTCATAGTATTATCGAGACTGGACATCGATAATGCGGAATAGGCTAGTGTCACACTTGTGCGTGTTATGGAAGTTTAACGGCATAGTTCTCATATATTTAAGTATTGGATACTTATGCAAGTGTGGTAGGAGGTTCTGTTAGTCGTTGGAACGGGAACAGCTTTGCTCTGGATAGACCCATCGGAATCCCATTGGTAGTATGATTATGTGTCTATGGGAATCCGAATCAGGGTAAGTGTATTTGGTCTTAACCTGAGACTTGCATCGCTAATACTTGCGACAATCAATACGCTTTGGTTTTGGTCGTCCGGGGCTTTAATAGGTTCTGTGTACGCCTCTTCTGTGTTTACTGAGAATCATAGTGTATTGGATGTGATGTCAAGATGGAAGTATCACTTCAGTCATATGGAGATGATGATCATACAGAGATACAAAACTAGTACTCTTAAATACTGCAGCTATCAGGATAGTATGACTAGGTCATGATTATCCAATTACAGAGACTAGTTGTTAGTGATCCGATATATGCTTCGTACAGGGCAGACACAATTCCAGCCTCAGGCCTAGAATGTGACATCCGATACTGGATCGTAATACGCAATACACTGTATACTACACCTGATAAAGATTACATATTCTTCATTGAATATTTCTGGAGAATTGGGTAGGCACGGTGCTTTGCCAGAAGCCAACCATGTCTTGTAAATCGGTAAGAACGTGGTATTGGGTACGCACGTGTTCGGATAGTCCGATGACCAGATTTACTGCCAACATATCCAGGGATATCTTGGGTCGCTTCCCAAAGATGCACCGATGAGATTTGACTCGAACAAAAAATTAATCTGGGATTAATAATGAGAGAGAAAATTAATCTGGGATTAATTACGGCAATAATTAATCTGGGATTAATTAACAGAGAGAAAATTAATCTGGGATTAATTACGTCATCAATTAGTGCTCAATCTGTTATGATTGCCGTAATGACTCCTTAATTTCCACAGCCTGAATAAGGTTCACTATCATAGGATCGTCCATCTTCAAGCCACACGCAATGTAGTAGAGGCTCACACTTGGAGTTTTGAATAGTCGGATATGACCCTCTGAACTAGTCCATTCATTACTTCATTAATCCTTTAGCTTGAGACAAAGTGATTGGGCTATCTGAAACATGCACAGTGGTGGTACGTCCTTGTGCATCATAGGCTGCATCCTGGGTCTCATCATTCCCTCTCTCCTCAAAAGGATTTGACCTTGAATCTACATCAAACAAAAACTCTGAACATTTGAAGAACAAGCAACAGAAACCTAGAGTACTAATGGGGGCATATATTTGATAAGCCAAATTCAATGAGAACAAGTTGAGGGTTACTCTTAAGCTCACGAAAATAATGTATTTTATTAAAATATAGGTTGTTCAAAAACAAAACCAAAGTTAGCCTTTTATAAAGAAACTTTTAACCAAAACTCTAATCCCAAAAATATGAAAAGATAAAACTGCCCACACGCCAACAGGCGTGTATCCTAAACTAACTTAGGATAACCCCACATTCATACCCATGCATGCTTAACCAAATTCCCAAACATAATAATAAAACCTAAGTAATATGCTAATATAAATAAAAAAGGCTGAATTAAAACAAATGTCAAACCCAAATAAAATAACAATAAATAAATAAATCAATGCGCTAAAGTAGGCCTAAATGTCAAGCTGCTCCACAGCCTGAATAAGGGTCACTATCATAGGATCATCCATCTTCAAGCCCACACGCAATGTAGTAGAGGCTCGCACTTGGAGTTTTGAATATTCGGATATGACCCTCTGAACTAGTCCATTCATTACTTCATTAATATTTTAGCTTGAGACCTAGTGATTGGGCTCTCTGAAACATGCACAATGGTGGTACATCCTTGTGCATCATGGGCTGCATCATGGGTCTCATCATTCCCCCTCTCCTCAAAAGGATTTGACTTCGAATCTATATCAAACAAAGATAGATCAGAAACATTAAATGAAGTATAAATATTACACTCACCTAGAAGATCCACTTTATTGGCGTTGTCATTGATCTTCTCAAGTATTTGAAATGGGTCATCACCTCTCGGTTACAGTTTGGATTGGTGTTGCTTTGGAAATCTCTCCTTGCACATGTGCACCCAAACCCAATCGCCTGGTTCAAACAACACACGGTGTCTGCCCTTATTGACGTGAGAGGCATATTGTTTATTCTTTTTCTCAATGTGCTTAATGCCTTATCATGAATAGACTTGACCAAGTCAGCCATGCGCTTACCATCCAGACTAACCCTCTCATCAACGAGCAAAGGCAATAAATCCAGAAGAGTTAGTGGGTTAAAACCATACATAATTTCAAAATGAGAATAAGAAGTAGTGGAATGAGTACGACGATTATATGCAAACTCAATTAAAGGCAAACATTCTTCCCATGACTTCAAATTCTTAGAAATAATAGTACGATGGAATAGAGACAAAATCTTATTGACGACTTCAGTCTATGGGTGACAAGTGGTGGGAAAAAAATTTTAATTCCTATCTTACCCCAAAGAATTTTCCAAAAGTGACTTAAGAACTTTGCATCACTATCTGTTACTATACTTCTAAGCATTCCATGTAAATGTACAACCTCTCGAAAGAATAGGTCAACAATGTGTGTGACATCATCTAATTTGTTACATGTAATAAAGTGTGACATCTTGCTAAAATGATCAACAACAACAAAAATAAATTCTCATCCCTTTCGAGATCTAGGCAATCCTAGCTCAAAATCCATAGACACATCTACCCAAGGTGCCTGGGGAATAGGTAACGGTGTACAAAACCTATGTGGTTGTATTTTAGATTTTGCTTTCGTACAAGTAATGCAGCCATCACAGATACGGATGACATGCTTCTTCATTTTAGGCCGACAAAAGTGTTCGTGCAAGATGTCCATTGTTTTCTTAACACCAAAATGACCTATAAGATCCCCACTATGTGCTTCACGTTCCAATAACTCACGCATGGAACAATTAGGCACACATAATTTATTTTTTTAAATAGAAGGCCATTTTGTCTGTAAAATTTACCATATGAGCCATCTACACATGCATTGTAAATCTCAACAAAATCATTATAGCTCACATACAAGTCCTTTATAAATTCAAAACCTAGAAATTTAGAACTCAATGACGTAAGTAGTGCATACTTGCGTGACAATGCATCAACAACCAAATTCTCCTTACTTTTCTTGTATCGAATGACATATGGGAAGGTCTCTACGAATTTCATTCATTTGGCATGCCTTTTGTTAAGCTTTCCTTGGCCTTTGATATGCTTCAAGGATTCATGGTCGGTGTGAATCATGAACTCTTTTGGCCATAGATAATGATGCCAAGTATCTAGAACTCTAACTAAGGCATAAAACTCCTTATCGTAGGTCGGGTACCGCAAAGCTGTGCCATTTAGCTTTTCATTGAAGAAAGCTATACGATGTCGATCCTGCATAAGAACTGCTTCAATGCCAATACTTGAAGCATCACACTAAATCTCGAAAATTTGGTTAAAATTAGGCAAAACTAAAACATGAGTGTTACATAAACGGTCCTTAAGAAGTGTAAATGTACTCTCTTGTTTCCCTCAATGAAAACCCACATTTTTCCTTATAACTTCAGTGAGTGGTGCTGCAATGGTATTAAAATCTTTCACAAACCTCATATAGAAACTAGCTAGACCATGGAAACTCATAACCTCAGTGATGCTATTAGGTGTAGGACACTCACGAATAGCATTGGCATTTACCTTATTGACCTCAATGCCTTGAGCACTAATGACATGCCATAGGGAATACCACATTTTCATGCAAAAACTACATTTTTTTAAGGTTAGCATACATCAATTATTTCCTTAAAAAACATCTAGAACATAACGTAAATGTCATATATGCTCATCTAAATTCTAGCTGTTGTGGGACACAGAAACTGGACGACGCATGTTGTTCAAAGCTCGCGGCCTGGTTGGGAGTACGGAGTAGCCACGGGGACTAAATCGGAGAATAATGTAGTCGCCACCTGGTGTGAACCAGGAAAATGAGATTTAAGGCCGCACTCACCCCTCGCAAGGGAAGACCTCAAACCATTGGGTTCGGAATGGTCCCTTACTTATGTCACTTGTAATGAAAGGATTTATGTAATAATTTAATCAAGTTTAAGTAACACTTATTTCCAAGAGTATCATGCTTCTAAATTCACATGCATACATCAACAAGTTCATCTAAATTTACATGTAACATATATCTGAATTTGCATACAGCCTATTAGTATGTAATCTATGTCTCAATTTGCATACATAAAGATTAACACACGGCAAGCATACAAGTTAATAAACACATTATACTCATACATGTGGGGAATACAGATGAACGACACCTACACAGTCTTGCATAATGCATAGAAACAATCAGGTTTATCATACGAAGGAATAGCTACTAGGGACAACTAGGTACGAAATCTGATGAAAATAACTCAGTTCAGTGGGCGCGCGTTCGTGTAGCGTTCGAGAACGCGTTCGAACGGAGCCTGACCTGATGCATGAAACACTAAGAGGATGCGTGCACATTTGCATAGCGTTTGATAACGCGTTCGAATGGTAAACAGAAGGTTCGCGTTCGTATAGCGTTCGAGAACGCGTTCGAACGGAACCAGACCTGATGCATGATGAAACTAAGAAAGTACGTGCGCGTTCGCGTAGAGTTTGTAAACGCGTTCGAACGGTAAACAGAAGGTTCGCATTCGTATGGCGTTCGAGAATGCGTTAGAACGGAACCAGACCTGATGCATGATGAAACTAAGAAAGTGTGTGCGCGTTCGCGTAGCGTTTGTAAACGTGTTCGAACGGTAAACAGAAGGTTCGCGTTCGTATAGCGTTTGAGAACGCGTTCGAACGGAACCAGACCTGATGTATGTAATACATTCATAGGCAAACAAATCCACAATGTGGGACCTCACGTATCCGATTGAACTCATCTCACACCCAACCGGATATACACCAACTGGCGCGGTGAAGCATCGTGGTAAAGGATTTTAACCCCTCCAAATATGGGACATTTAATCCGACTTACTAAGCCCATGCGCTCGATCGCATCATGCATACAAAGAATAAAGAAACAATAATACCAAACTTAGTATGCCCGATTGAACGTATCTTGCATTCAACCGAACACACATCAACCGGCGCGGCAAAGCATCGTGGTAAAAGGTTTTAACCCCTCCAAATAGGGGACCTTTCATCGCACTTACTAAGCCCATGCGCTCGATTGAATCATGCATACAAAGAATAAAGAAACAATAATACCAAACTTAGTATGCCCGATTGAACGTATCTTGCATTCAACCGAACACACATCAACCGGCGCGGCAAAGCATCATGGTAAAGGGTTTTAACCCCTTCAAATAGGGGACCTTTCATCGCACTTACTAAGCCCAAGCGCTCGATTGAATCATGCATACAAAGAATAAAGAAAAAATAATACCAAACTTAGTATGCCCGATTGAACGTATCTTGCATTCAACCGAACACACATCAACCGGCATGGTAAAGCATCGTGGTAAAGGGTTTTAACCCCTTCAAATAGGGGACCTTTAATTGCACTTACTAAGCCCATGCGCTCGATTGAATCATGCATAAATAAGCAACATGCAGAATTCAAGTGACGAAAAATAAATAAATCAAAGCAACACAACACAAAATAGGGTGCCGTTTACTCAAGCGGTACGTGGAGTTGTATCCCGAGTACAGATCATACTACCGTCCATTCGGAATCGACTATGAAATTTATGTCCGGGTTTCCATCCGATATACCGCGAGAGTTGACACATCTCTCATTTTATTCCAAAGCCACAACATACAACATCTCATAATTCATGCATATTTATCTACTCAAGGGCCACAACATGCATTTCAACATAACAATCATGCAAGCAATACTCAATAAATAATACAAATAAAACAGAAAACGAGTATGGAAAATACCATCAGGTCTAACCTTTTTGCCAACTTTCAGGCTTGCGTTTCACGGACGTCGGAAGGGTAAGGCTCATCAACTTCTCTGGTTCACTGGTTTAGCGTCCTAGCTCACTGTTTTGCTGTTTTGCTTGCTGTTCGGTCTCCGCTCTGCTGTTGTTCGGCCTCTGTTTTGCTGCTCACTGTTCAGGTCACTTGTTTTGACGTTTCAACGGACTGTTTCGAGTGTTTTTTGTGGATTTTTAGTGTAGTCTTGTGTGATTATTTTAAAGATTATGAATGCAGTTTTTATGTTACTGTTTTGAGGATTTTAGGGACTGTTTTAAGAGGATTTGGCTGCTATTTTGGGGGTGTATTTTCGGTGATGTGTGGGGAGTTTATGGAGGTGGTTTTCAGTGGTGGTTAGGGGCTGTATTGGTGGTTGTAATGGCTGTTAAAATTCGGTAATGGAGGGGATGGAGGATAGTGGTATTCTCGGCCAAAGAAGGAGAGATGAAGAGAAGAGTTTTGTTTGTGCTTCTTGCTATTGCCGTGAGTGGCTAGGGTTCTTGGTGTTGTGATTTTCGTGTAAGTCTTGTGTATGAGCTAGCGGAGTGCATGTCTTGGTTAGGGGTTGTTTATATAGAGAAAGGTTAGGGCTACTCCTTGTCTCACAAGGAAGGGATTTTGGCATTAAAAGGAGGATTTGATTCGGTATTCAACAAGGAAAGGATTAGATTGAGGGGGGGACAAATCTTGGCTAGATTAGGAATACAAAATATTTAATTTATTATGATTGATTTTAATTAGGCATGATTTTGTTAAGTTTGGTATATAATATTTGATTTATCTTTATTAGGCATGCAATTTCTTTAATTTGTGTAAGTATTTTTATTATTTTGGTAGGTGATTATTTAGATTTTATTTGTTTTATTTAATTTGGTATATGACTTAATTAATTATTTTATTTAATTACATTATCTAATTAATATTTAATTTAATTTCCCATGTGTTTTAAATGTGTTTTATTAATTGGGATGTGTTTTATTGGCTTTGGGGTGCTAATTCGGCTGGGGTACGAGGCTAGCAGCAAAACTAGAAATACCGACGTCGTTCGAACGCCCATTCGAACGCTACATGACCGTCCGCAATCTGCCTGACGTTCGAACAAAGTAACGAACGCAGCACTAACGAAGACATTGAACTTGCGAAATGAATCTGATGACGTACTTATTCTGAATTTCCCTTTCCGATCTCCGTTTCCCGCAATATCCTTAACTAAAAAGGTAGTGCCTCCAACTGAGACTCATCATCGGGTTTCACATGCAGAAATGCAAAGCCTACAGTCGCCCCCACTTTGATGGGACTTGTGCAGTGTGTGACTTTGAACAATCCTTTCAAAGTTATGCAATGCATTCTCACTTACCTGGCTCGGCTGCTGCCTTGAGCTGAGTTGGTGCTGCAGTGGACCTCGATCCTGGGACGCATCCCAGTAACTGTAATCGACAACGGGGGCACCTCGACCCTGGGCACCTCGACCCAACACCGCTGACAATAGGGACCTCGCCCTCTAACTGATGATGTAGTGGGCACCTCGACCCTGGGCACCTCGACCCGGAACTACAACTGACAACGGGGGCACCTCGACCCTGGGCACCTCGACCCAACACCGCTGACAATAGGGGCCTCGCCCTCGAACTGATGATGTAGTGGGCACCTCGACCCTGGGCACCTTGACCCGGAACTACAACTGACAAATGGGGCCTCGCCTTCAAGCTGATATGGGCCTCGCCCCCAAGCCGACATGATATGGGCCTCGCCCCTTGGGACTCATCCCCAAAAACTGAAATTGCGCTGACGCTGCTTGGCTCATTTCCGTCGCTTTCTCCTTTCTTCGAACCTACGAACACAAAACAAAAAACAAACACAAAGAGAATGCAATGTTACGTGTATGCATGAATGATTTTCTTATTCCGTTGGGTTAGGTCTTCTGCCAATTCCCGTGGTGACTGCTCGGTCTTCTCTCCCTCAGGCAAAGTATTGCTTCAATCTGTCTACGTTGATCAGCTCGGAGAACTCGTTCCCCTCCAGGTGTGATAGCTTCACTGCTCCATTTCCCATTACCTTCTGCACTATGTAAGGTCCTTCCCAGTTAGGTCTGAATTTTCCTCTCGGATCTGTCGTCGACGGCCTCGACTGCTTAAGTACCAAATCACCCTTTCTGATCTTGGTGGGGTATACTTTCTTGTTGAATGCTCGGGCCAGTCTCTTCTGATACAACTGCATGTGGTACAAAGACTTCGTTCTCTTCTCGTCCAATAGTGCTAACTGATCAAACCTCTGTGCGGCCAAATCCTGTTCCGGTAATTCTCCCTCTGTTAATACCCTCATAGACTGTATTTCCACTTCTACCGGCAATACTGCTTCCATTCCATAGACCAAAGAGTAAGGTGTGGCCCCTGTTGCTGTTCTTACTGATGTTATGTACCCCCACAAAGCATACGGTAATTTATCGGCCCAATCTCTGCAATTTTCTGTCATCTTGGCTAAAATTGTCTTTGTAGTCTTGTTGGCTGCCTCAACTGCCCCATTTGCCTGCAGCATGTACGGTGATGACTTGTGGTGGCCTATCTAGGGATGGCAATTTCCGGATCCGGATCCGGAAGAGATTTCACTTACTTCCCCGAGTCCGGTTCCGGACCCGGGTAAATATTCCCGGGTTCGGACCCGGTCTACCCGGTCCGGACCCGGGTAGACCCGGACCGGACCCGGTTACCCGGATTTTTTTTTTTTTTTATTTTTTTTAAATTTTTTTATAAATTTTAATTGTATTATTTTATATTCATATTTGTATTTTATTAGTTTTATTCAATTCTTTTAATTTTTTATTAAATTCTATTATTTTTATATATATATGCCATATATATTTATATTTTTAATTAAAATCTAATATTTTTAATTTTTAATTTATTTTTTTTAATTTTTTCCGGACCCGGGATCACCCGGGTCTTAATATTAAAGACCCGGGTCCGGATTTTTTAATTCCGGACCCGGTCTACCCCGGACCCGGGTCGTCCGGGTCCATGTGGACCCGGGCCGGGTCCGGGTATTTTTGCCATCTCTAGGCCTATCTCGTACCTCTGTACATTGCCTTCGTCTCTCTTGAAACTGAACCCCGTTGTCTGTCACTACATGACGCGGCATACCATACCGACAAATGAGGTTTCGAGCTATAAACTTTGCCATCTGTTTTGTTGTAACATTACGGAATGATTCGGCTTCCACCCACTTCGAGAAGTAATCCACTGCCACTACTATGAAACGATGCCCATTCGATGCATTCGGTCGAATTTTTCCAATCATATCAATCCCCCATGCTGAGAAAGGCCACGGCTCTGACAACCCGTGCAACTCTGTGTGCGGCAAGTGATTCAAATTACCATGTGCTTGGCAGTCATGACAGTGCTTTACCATATTCGCGCAGTCTGTTTCCATGGTTGACCAATAAAAACCTTGTCTCACTATCTTGCGGGACAGATTCAACCCGTTCATGTGCGGACCACATACCCCGGCGTGTATTTCTTCCATTACATACTGAGCTTCCTCTTTTCTCAAACACTTCAACTGAATACTGTTTGCTTGCCTCTTGTACAGTTCCCCTTTCAAAGTCACATACTGGGAAGCTAACTTCTGAATGGCTATTCTGTCTTTTCTGCATGCCCCTTCCGGGAGTTCACCATGTTCCAGATATCTCTGAATGTCATAATACCAAGGTTTACCGTCGTCGACCTCAACTTCCAGAATCTTTCTGTCTCATAAACAGGTATGCTCGCTGTTGTCAATATCAACGGTCTCATCACTAACTTTTCTGGATTCTCCCAAGTTGCTGCAAGTGTAGCCAATGCATCTGCCATCTGATTCTCTTCTCTCGGTAAGTGCTGAAACTTACATTCGGGGATAACCTGTGCTAATTTTCTGAGGTGAAAAAGGTAAGGTTTCAACCGTTCTTCTTTCAATTCCCATTCTCCTCGCATCTGATGGACCACCAACATGGAATCTCCGTAGACTTCCACACTCTCGGCCCTCAAGGCTATCAATGCCGTCAAACCAAAAGCACATGCTTCATACTCGTCCATGTTGTTAGTCACTCTGAATGTCAATCTTTTGGCCAAAGGTAAAGTCTCTCCCTCGGGGGTTACTATCACGATTCCAATTCCGGCTCCCTTGTAATTCACTGCTCCGTCAAAATACATCTTCCATCTCTGAACTGTTATTGCTTGGACCTCTTCATCTGGAAATTCAAACTTATACTGATCCCCCTCAACCGGTTGCAATGCCAGAAACTCTGCTACTGCTCGCCCTTTGATCACTTTGGAGGTGAGATACTCAATGTCAAACTCTGTCAACAATACCAACCATCTGCCCAATTTTCCCACTAGTAGTGAAGGCACCGAGTGAAGATACTTCAGAGGATTTTCCTTGGCCACTATGGATCTTGTATGACTGAAATAATGCCGTAATTTTCTGGAGCCCATACCACTGCGAGACAGATCTTCTCAACTTCCTGATATCGAGCCTCATATGAGAGCATCTTCTTACTTAGATAGTAAACTGCATGCTCTACCCCTGTCTCATCTTCATGTACCATCATTGCCCCCAGTGCTTCTGATTCTATAGCCAAATACAATATCAAAGGTCTGCCCGGTCTCGGAGGTTTCAATACATGAGGCTTTACCAAGTACTCTCTGATTTTGTCGAAGGCTGTCTGACACTGTTCATTCCATCTCACTGGCTGATCTTTTCTCAACAGTTTGAAGATAGGCTCATATACTGATGTCAACTTGGCGATGAACCGACTGATGTACTGAATCTTTCCCAAGAATGCTCTGACTTCCTTTTCTATCTTCGGTGCAGGCATTTCTGTGATTGCCTTGATCTTCTCAGAATCTACCTCTATTCCGCCCATTCCCACTGTATGACCAAGCAATTTCCCTGATGTCACCCCAAACACACATTTCTTGGGATTAAGCCGCAGGTTGTATCTGTCAACCCTCTGAAGGAACCTTTCCAGTGCTTCAATATGCCCAACTCTTGTCTCTGATTTCACCATCATGTCATCCACATACACCTCAATCTCTTTGTGCATCAAGTCGTGGAAAAGTGTAGTGGCCATCCGCTGATAAGTAGCCCCCGCATTCTTAAGCCCAAACGGCATAACCTTGTAACAATAAGTACCCCACTCAGTAACAAATGCAGTCTTATGTTTGTCTTCCTCAGCCATGAGAACCTGATTGTAACCTGAAAATCCATCTGCAAATGAATACATGGCAGATAAAGCCGCACTATCAACCAGAACATCTATATGCGGCAGAGGAAAATCATCTTTCGGATAAGCCTTGTTGAGATCTCTGTAGTCTACACACATTCTGACTTTCCCATCTTTCTTCGGCATCGGTACTATGTTAGCCAACCACTCAGGATACTTTACTACTTCCAGGAACCCCACATCTATCTGTTTCTTAACCTCCTCTCTGACTTCTCAGCCCATTCTGGTCTCATCCGTCGGAGTTTCTATTTTACTGGCCCTATATGGATAAGTTGGTATTGTGTGCTGGGCAATGTTTCTGTCTACCCCAGGCATGTCCTCATAGGACCAAGCAAACACTTTGGCATATCTGACCAACACTTCTTCTAGTTTCTCCCTCTCTTCGGAGGTTACTTCACTGCAATCAGAATTTCCTTGGGGTTCTCAAGTGTACCCAAGTTAAATGCGGTAGTTCTGGCTGAACTGATGTCAAATATGCTTGATTCGTGCAGAGTAAATGGAAATGACTCAGGCAAGTAAGCAAAAGAAATGTCTTTATTATTGGATAATGCGGAAGTACATTCAAACAAATCAGGAGGTAAATGTCTTCATCATTTATAGACACTTCTTCCTCTGCAATCAGATCTTCCTCAGGCTTTTCGTCCTCTCCCAGAGTCAGGCTCTCCAACTTCATCAGTTCTTCCTCCCAATTCTCTTCTTCTTTCTTCACAATTTCTTCAACTATCATCTTCTTACCCAACATATCCTGGAAGATCTCAAACCCAGGTACCACAATTCCATTAACTTCCACAGGTTCAGGCTCCCCTTGATATCCTGAAGCTTTCACAAAACATTCCATCAGTTTCAGGCCTTTTTTCTTGACCTTTGGCTTTTCTTCATCAGACTTGTACCCCAAACCCTTCCGAGTAGTCTGTCCTCTGAAATCTGGTAATTTTGAACCTTTACCCGGCTCAAACTTCATTTTCTTCATAATCCTAGCCACCCTAGGATCCACCCACTCCTCAAAAGTAGCTGACACCTGAAACCTCGTGAAAGGTTGTATCTCCAAGGCAGCCACAGCATTATCTAACTCAGCCCGGATGGTAACAACTTCTCCCTCATACGGGAACTTGATCATCTGATGTAAAGTGGAAGGCACGCCCCCAAGTTTGTGAAACCAGGCCTTCCCAACAACAAGGCAAAGTAGCCGGGATGTCTCCAGTACTGTGAACTCAACCTCATCTTCAATCGGTCCTACCTTGACCATAGCCACAAAAGTACCCTCGACTCCCCTTTTGCTGTCATCATAAGCCTTAATAGTCATGCTGGAGGGGTCCAAGTCTGTTGCTTTCATACCCAATCTTGCCAGAATTTTCAGCGGGCACACATTGATGGATGAACCGTCATCCACCATCACACATGAAGTTCTATTGCCCCTCACCTCGGCCCTGATAAATAGAGGCCTGTTATAGTTTCTCCCCTCTGCTGGGAGTTCATCCTCAGAAAAAGATATCTGCAAAGCTTCCTTCTGAACCGACCCAACAAACATTGCAGGGTTGGCATCTTCCGGTACCACAATCTTGCTCAAGGCCTCAACCATAGCCTGCCTATGCTCCCGAGATGCACATAGCAGTTCCCAGATACTCACTTGTGCTCTAGTCTTCCTCAATTGCCTCAGCATATATCCCCCTCAGTATTTTCTGCAGTCTCAACCACTTCTCTACCATCTGTCAAAACTCCATTACCCTTTTCTGCCACGTCATTGTAAAAACGACCGATGCGCGTCATTCCCCTTACTTCTTCCTCATCACTGCTAGAGAAATCAAGCCAAAAGTTTTTCCCCTGCTCAGTCTCATCTTCACTAGTACTATCCCGGATTCCCAGACAAAAGGCTTGAGGGTGAAAGGATTTTAGGACAAGGTCTTCAGGGAGGCCAGAATTGATCATATAGGCTGGTGGTGGTACGGCACGGTAGTTGGGTAAGGGGTTTCTGTGTGTGTCGGGTTGTTCTATTTCTGGGTCAGGTATTTTCTTGGAGTCTATCAAGTTTTGGATTTCATGGCAGAGTCGGGCGCAGTTGTCGGTGTCATGGCCCTTTTGTTGGTGAAAGTGACAGTAAAGGCTTATGTTATAATGTGATGGTAGGGGATTGGGTAATGGTTTGGCTTCCAAGGGTTTTAAGAGCCCTTGCCTCTTCAATTTCTCTAGCACCTTGGACAGGGGCCTTCCCAAGTTGGAAAACTGCCGGTTCCGGATAGCGGCAATCTCAGCAGAAACAGGCTTTGTTCCCGATGTTCCCCCAATGGGCCTCTGTTCAGACCATAGAATTTTCTGTTTTCCGCCGCTCTTCGTCTTCAATGTCCATGACAGTCTCCCTCAACTGCCGAAAGTCTGTAATCATGGAGGTCATCCTCCTCACTTGCTGTAAATGGAGGGCCTGGTGCCCTTGATAATCATTTTAATCTGATCCTTCTCCGAAGGCCTAGTCTGCATCTTCAACAACTGACCCCTCCATCGGTCCACATACTCCTTAAAACTCTCCTCTGATTTCTGCTTAACATTCTCCAGATCACGGAGTGACAGATCAATCTCTAGGTCAGTGACATACTGCTTCAGGAAGGCATCAGCCAACTCCCTCCAATCTTCCTTCACTTTCTTCTCCAAACTGTGGTACCACACCACGGGAGCTCCTCAAGCGACATTCCAAACATTTTCTGCACTTGGCGCTGAGATAAGCCAACTGAACTCATGACTGATACAAACTGTCAGAGATGCACCCTTGGATCCCCATTCCCATTAAACTTAGCCATATCAGGCATCTTGAACTGTGCCGGCAACTGTTCCTCGAAAGTCAGTGTGTCATCCAGCAAATCCTCATTCTTACCCCTCATCTTGCGGGTAACTGACTCAACCTGATCCCGAAGTTTCTGTAACTCTGCCTGAGACCCAGATACTCTGCCTGCTGCATACTCTGCCATATCATCATCAAAAGTGGGGATATCATCCCCTAACCATTTGGAGGCTCCTCACACCTCACATTCTCAGAAATTCCCCACGGGCACAGCCATACCAGCCACAGCAGTAGTCAAAGCTTGCAACTGTTCAGTGACCTTGGCGAGACTGTTCTCTAACTGATCCATACGGGATACCTCATTACCAGATTCACTCATGGTTGTTACTGTTCTTTTAATGAGCCTTGTCCTCTTCTCTAACCCAAACGTATCTATGATGTCTTTTTGAGACATAGAGGGTGTTAACATGATATATGTATGCATGAGGTGCATGAGATGCAGGTAACATATATAACATACTAAATTAATTAAAACTTTCAAACAAATCGGGCCGTTATCATTTTAGAAGCTTTCGGGCTAATTGTTATAGGAGTGAACTCATCCCAGTTTAAATGGCCCAACGAGTTCACATCTCATGACAAAGAGCCCAACTAAATCCAAATGGTAACGTTCCGAACACAAGCACAAAGTGGCCCATCAACACTTAGAAGCCTTTGGCCCAACCGTCATAAAATACGTTCTTGTCCCAGTTTAAATGGCCCAACAAGCCCATATCTCATGACAAATGGTCCAAATGGATCCAAACGACGATGTTCCCAAACACAAGCATAAAAGATAATGCAAACATAAAGTAATAATTTCTACGGAATGGCCCATCAACATTTCAGAAGCTTTGGGCCCAATGGTCATAAGGTACGAACTCGCCCCAGTTTAAATGGCCCAGCAAGTCCGCATTTCTGACAATGGTCCAACTGCATCCAAATGAGGATGGTCCTCAAGCTCATACTCAAGGAAATAATTGTTACTTTAACCATACAATCCCGGTCTATGGGTAGGTTCGCAGGAGTGTAGACAAAGGCTCTCATCGGTGAAAAATGGCCCACAACTAGGTCTCCCCAATCAAGGGTTCGAGCAACCAAGTGAGCACATTCTTTTTTATACACTAAGGTACGTGCCAATGAGCTATGGTGTGTGATTGACTGTCAAATAGATTTCCCATTGTAGATTCCCCAGAGGGAAGGCGGAGCGAGGCTCACTTAAATACCCAAGCCTCTTAGGCTCTTATCGCTTGGTGTCAGGAATAAACAACGAGTCCTCCAAATTATTCCATCACAATAGGCTACGAGTATATGGCCATATAGGTGCCTTCACAGCTTTTCCTTCTAGAATGTAGTGAATGAAGGAAGACACCAAACCATTACCTAGCCTTAAAATGCCTTTGATTAAACCCCCATTTTATCCACTATAGACACGGTCAATTAAAACATAAATCCAAACATTACAAGACAATATTCGGGGCCGATTCTCTATCCCCGTGGAGTCGCCAGACTGTGGGACACAGAAACTGGACGACGCATGCTGTTCCAGGCTCGCGGCCTGGTTGGGAGAACGGAGTAGCCACGGGGACTAAACCGGAGAATAATGGAGTCGCCACCTGGTGTGAACCGAAAAAATGAGATTTAAGGTCGCACTCACCCCTCGCAAGGGAAGACCTCAAACCGTTGGGTTCGGAATGGTCCCTTACTTATATCACTTGTAATGAAAGGATTTATGTAATAATTTAATCAAGTTTAAGTAACACTTATTTCCAAGAGTATCATGCTTCTAAATTCACATGCATACATCAACAAGTTCATCTAAATTTACATGTAACACATATTCGAATTTGCATACAGCCTATTAGTATGTAATCTATGTCTCAATTTGCATACATAAAGATTAACACACGGCAAGCATACAAGTTAATAAACACATTATACTCATACATGTGGGGAATACAAATGAACGACACCTACACAGTCTTGCATAATGCATAGAAACAATCAGGTTTATCATACGAAGGAATAGCTACTAAAGACAACTAGGTACGAAATCTGATGAAAATAACTCAGTTCAGTGGGCGCGCGTTCGTGTAGCGTTCGAGAATGCGTTCGAACGGAGCCTGACCTGATGCATGAAACACTAAGAGGATGTGTGCACGTTCGCGTAGCGTTTGATAACGCGTTCGAACGGTAAACAGAAGGTTCGCGTTCGTATAGTGTTCAAGAACACGTTCGAACGGAACCAGACCTGATGCATGATTAAACTAAGAAAGTGCGAGCGCGTTCGCGTAGCGTTTGTAAACGCGTTCTAACGGTAAACAGAAGGTTCGCGTTCGTATGGCGTTCGAGAACGCGTTCGAACGGAACCAGACCTGATGCATGATGAAACTAAGAAAGTGCGTGCGCGTTCGCGTAGCGTTTGTAAACGCGTTCGAACGGTAAACAGAAGGTTCGCGTTCGTATAGCGTTTGAGAACGCGTTCGAACGGAACCAGACCTGATGCATGCAATACATTCATATGCAAACAAATCCACAATGTGGGACCTCACGTATCCGATTGAACTCATCTCACACCTAACCGGATATACACCAACCGGCGCGGCGAAGCATCATGGTAAAGGATTTTAACCCCTCCAAATAGGGGACCTTTAATCCGACTTACTAAGCCCATGCGCTCGATCGCATCATGCATACAAAGAATAAAGAAACAATAATACCAAACTTAGTATGCCCGATTGAACGTATCTTGCATTCAACCGAACACACATCAACCGGCGCGGCAAAGCATCGTGGTAAAGGTTTTAACCCCTCCAAATAGGGGACCTTTCATCGTACTTACTAAGCCCATGCGCTCGATTGAATCATGCATACAAAGAATAAAGAAACAATAATACCAAACTTAGTATGCCCGATTGAACGTATCATGCATTCAACCGAACACACATCAACCGGCGCGGCAAAGTATCGTGGTAAAGGGTTTTAACCCCTTCAAATAGGGGACCTTTCATCGCACTTATTATGATTGTCGCAAGTATTAGCGATGCAAGTCTCAGGTTAAGACCAAATACACATACCCTGATTCGGACTCCCATAGACACATAGTCATACTACCAATGGAATTCCGAGGGGTCTATCCAGAGCGAAGCTGTTTCCGTACCATCGGTAAACACAACCTCCTATTACACTTGCATGAGTATCCAATATCCAAATATATGAGAACTATGCTGTTACGCTTCCATAACACGCACAAGTGTAATATTAGTCTATTTCGCATTATCGATGTTCAGTCTCGATAATACTACAACTAAGGATATTTAATGATTAAACCTTAGTGGATTAATATTGTCTCATATCTTATTAATCTAGAACTAATCATATGGACTTTTATCATTTATATATCCCGGTAATCCAATTACAAATGATAAAAGAGCAATTTCTTTTGTCACATAGTTAATTTGTACAACAATACCATGTTCTGTACAAATAGTAATGTTATGGGTCATAATTGTCCAACATTATCATTTTCAATTCATGTCCAACATAATTGAAGCAAAATCAACCCTAACATGCTTCTTAATGCTCACGGCAATTTAGGCATTTTATATCCGATTTTGATTTCAATCCGATTAAATCAATATACTCATGCATTTTAAACATATCCAATGGTCTAAAAATCAAAAAATCACCATGACAAAATGGCTCTAAGTATTCGGCTAAGCCAACCAAATTAGGGAAAAATTATCTAATCAATTTTTCTCAAAATTAATCAAGCATAACTCTAAGTTATCATAATCTAAGCATACTCAAACAATCAATTTGACGAAATCATGCTCCAAGTAAAAATACCAAAATTCAAGATTATGAACCTAATATATTTCATGTTTAATTTGTCTCTGATACCATTGTTGGGTTCTCTAAGAACATGCCAAGGATCTATTTAAGCATAAAAGATGTGAATACACAAAGTAAGATAGCGGAAAATATACTCACTTTGATCGGTTAAGGATGTAGAGAATAATAAAAATTTTCCTCCTTTGAGAAGTGCTCCAAGCTCTCCTTTGATTGTATGTTGAGCTCCAAGATGTGAACTTTGAATTCCAAACTCGTAGGGATTGTTTCCCTATCACCTTTGTTGACTTCTTCATGTGCTAGCAATGGAGATTTTTGCAACAAAATTCCCCTTGTTCTTGATGCAACTCTCAGCAATATGAGAGTAAAAGAGAGAGAGAGTTTTCGGTAATGAGAGGAATGAGAGAGTAATGTGTGACTTGTCATTTGATTTTCCAAAAATCAAATTATGATATACCAAATCCAAGATTTGGTAAAGGTCACTCACTTCAATTAAAATAATGGTAATGTGTTTTACAAGCTAACATCAAAGTCTTTACTAACTTCAATCACCAAAAAGTTAAGTGTTTGACTAGTGATGTGACTTGTTGTGGGCCCCACTTTAATTCAAAACCCGAGTGGGCCCGCAAAACACATATCGGGCTCGGGTTCGTTAATTCTGAATTAACGAATTTTCCGTTGCGACTTAAAAATCAAATTTAATTAAATAATAGTGCCTTGCAAAATTATCACGAAAGTCGCTCGCGAATTAATTCTAAATTAATTCGTTCGCCCTAATTAAAATCCAATTTTAATTCCGCTATGAAATCTAATTTCATTTAATATATCGAATATATTATTTTATCGATTAATTCTAAATTAATCGTTCTCTCTCTTCTATTTGAATTTTATCCCAGATAAATTCTTTCCGCAATTAATCCTAGATTAATTTTCTCTCTCTCATAATTAATCCCAGATTAATTCTGTTCGAGTCATACGTCATCGGTGAATCTTCGGGAAGTGACCCATGATATCTCTGGATATGTTGGCAGTAAATCTGGTTATCGGACTATCCGAATTCGTGCGTACCTGGTACCACATTCTTACCGATTTACAAGACATGGTTGGCTTCTAGCAAAGCACGTGTCTACCCAATTCTCCAGAAATATTCTTTAAGGAATATATCATTTTTGTCAGGCGTAGTATACGTAGTATTGCGTATTGCGATCCAGTATCGGATGTCACAAGCCAGGCCTGAGGCTGGAATAGTATATGCCCCGTACGAAGCATATATTGGATCATTAGCAACTAGTCTCTTTAATCGGATAATCATGACCTTGTCATATTATCCCGATAGTTGCAACATAATAGAGTACTAGTTATGTATACATGCGTGATCATCATCTCCTTATGACTGAAGTGATACTTCCATCTTGACATCACACCCAATACACTACGATTCTCAATAAACCCAGAAGAGGCGTTCACAGAACCTGTTAAAGCCCCGGACGACCAAAACCAAAGCGTATTGATTGTCGCAAGTGTTAGCGATGCAAGTCTCAGGTTAAGACCAAATATTCCTACCCTAATTCGGATTCCCATAGACACATAGTCATACTACCAATGAGATTCCGATGGGTCTATCCAGAGCGAAGCTTTTTCCGTACCATCGGCAAACACAACCTCCTATCACACTTGCATAAGTATCCAATACTTAAATATATGAGAACTATGATGTTACGCTTCCATAACACGCACAAGGGCAATACTAGTCTATTCTACATTATCGATGTCCAATCTCGATAATACAACGACTAGGGATATTTAATGATTAAACCTTTGTGGATTGATAATGTCTCATATCTTATTAATCCGGAACTAATCATAAGGACTTTTATCATTTATATGTATTCAAGTAATCTAATTACAAATGATAAAATAGCAATTTACATTGTCACATATTTAATTTGTACAAAAACCACAATGTCTTTTACAAATAGTGACGCTATGGGTCATAATTGTCCAACAGATCCACGGTGCTTAAATCGCTTCCGCCGCGCGAGGAAATCAATTCCTATAATTGGCATCTAGAATGAGGTTGAAAAGTGCTCTTACCCTTTCTTATTTTTTATGAAATTTTTTTTATTTATTAATATGTGATATAAATATTTTTTACATGTTGTGATGAGTATACACAATTTTATATTTATGTGATGAATTTTTTTTTTTGGTTAATGTTCATGTGATGAATGTATTACATTGGTCGTAAATTTTTCTGGCTGTTATTTTTATGTTATTTTGCTTTTGGAAATGTAAGGCCATAAGGCCATTTTTATAAAGTGTTGTAAATAATTTTATGTAAATTTTTTGAGTTGTATCCATTTTATGTTAATTGAAGAGTTGATGTCGTCAACTACAACACAATGAGATTCTCCTCATATAGTATTCTATGAAGGGTTGAAACATGTCTCCTACGTAAGAATAGGTGTGCCCGAAGAAGGACACGAGAGGCAGCGCAGGTTGGAGCAGTGGCTCACAGAGAGGGAAGATTGGATAAGGGCTCTGGGATTTCAAATAAACTGTGTCAGGGCAGGAGCAGGGCCATCCACTTACTCAGCACCAATCTTCTTCACAAACATAGACATAGACATGTTGAGGCCAACACATTCAGAGACAGAGGAATCGATTCTGATATCATTTTTTGGAAAGTGTTCCAGTAGATAGAGATAGACTAAAACCTCATCTCGCCCACTTCGAAGCCCGTGTTCGCGTTCAGTAATGCGAAAGTAAGGTCACTGGGGACAATAACGTTGTCAGTATATGTCGTAGAGAGGGTGGTGCCAGTAGAATTTTTGATCATTAACATTGTATCCCCGATCAATGTAGTTATGGGCCGAAGGTGGATCCACGCCGTGAAGGGCGTGATATCAACTATGCATCAGGTGATGAGGTGTCAATCCTTGAACGGGCTATATACCATCGACATCAAAGGTGACCCATCCCAAACGAGCCGATGCTACAATATCAATTCGGGGGAGTACATAGGATCTCGGGAGGAGAGATGCATAGGTTTGATGAGACTAGGGGATGAGCGGAGTTAGAACAAGAGCAATTACAGAACTACCAACCAGTAGAGGTGAGCAAAACCGATTTCGGTTCGGTTCCGCATGGAACCGGAACCTACCCGGAAAAAATTGGTTCATAACTAAGTGGAATCGGAACCTACCCAATTAAATATGATACCCTATTAATCGGTTTCGGTCTGGTTCCGGTCCGGTTCTGAATTACCCTATTTTTATAATATTGTCAAACTTTGAAAATGTAATTATTCTCACAATTGAATAAATATTAGTATATTACCAATAAAAAAATTTATGAATTGCTATAAGATACTAACTGATTCATGTATTTCAAAATAATCTCCAAAAGGAAACAATTTGGATCACAATACACCAACTATGCATGAAAATGTCATGAAAACTTACAGGTCTTGAAGGAAGGCCAAGTGGGCCTATATTACTTGCTGCCGATTGAGCAATTCTTTCCTTTGGGTGGTGAAACTTGCAATCAGCTCTATATTTACAGGTTTCAGTATTCATATAATATCGGCAATCTGGCTGATCAGGTTTCTCAGGTAAATTTGGACTTGATACTGAAACTTTTCGGTGGTAAAATTCAATATAACCACTATATATAAACATATGTACAGTTCGAGTTCTATAATATTTATGCAGTTTTGACATGGTAGGAGTCTGATATTGCACCTACTAGAGCACACAAAAATAGATGATGAAGTCACACAAGGCTTCATATTAACACGGGTAGAATAAAAAAGGAACAAGAAAATCAACTGCTTAATGGCTGCAACTGTCCCACAACAGATGACGTCAGATCTTTCAATCTTTCAAGATTGCTAAACGTTTGGCCAAAAATTTGGATATCAAATCGGGTCTCAATTCGATTCTAAATTCGGTTATCTAACTGGTTCTAAATTCAGTTCCATAAATCGGTTCTACATTCAGTTCCATAATCCGGTTCTATGGTCTGGTTCCGGTTCCGGTTTTGGGTATTTTGAAACCGGAACCGGACCAGTTAAAAATCGATTCCTTCAATTTGGAACCGGAATCGGATCAGTTACCACCGGTTCCGGTTCTAAACCCGAAAAACCGGTCTGATTCCAACCGGTTCCTGGTAGAACCGGAACCAGTGCTCACCTTACCTACCAGCCTACCTGAAGCACTTGGAGGACGAGCTAAATAGGCCAGAGACTACCATCGAGAATCTCGATGAGGTGATTTTAGACGAAGCAAAGCCAGAGAAGAAGGTATTGGTAGGAACCATATTGTCATCAAAAGAAAATGGGAGGGTAGTAGATATGCTTAGGAAGAATAAAGATGTGTTCGCATGGACGCATATTGACATGACAAAGGTAGATCCAGCGGAGGAAACTCACCATCTCAACCTAGATCTTGTTGGCAACCAACGTTTATGATGATCTATCATATTCAGTTATGGGTGACTTTATAGATTTGTCTTTGGGTAGCAGTCTCCCAAGTTGTCCAGTTAGTAACAACGATCACGAAGCTAGTTTGATCCCATACTCGACGTGGTGGCTTCTTTGATATAAATTGTTAACTGACGAACAGAACTCATCTTTAAAAATTGATTTATAAGGAGATGAAACTTATTTACTTATATCTTTATTTAAATTATTGTATTTAACCTATGTGTAATTTAAGATCCTAACGGACATGTCCATTTAGATAATAGTTATTAGAACATAATGGACATAAAAAAGACAAATTTTGTATTTTTCCCAGTTAATTCATACCTTCGATCATGTTCCTTCTGTATCTGAGGTTTTATTTTGTCTCCTTTTATATTCCCAGGCTCGTGGACAAGATTAACACTTCAATTGGGCAACATCCGAACAAAAAAACATTAATTCAATAAACGAATTGGTCAGGATGAGAAGCAAAGACTTTTCATGCATGTACTTATTTTAATGTATGTTTTAAAATTTTAATAATATTATTATATTAAATTATTGTTTTTTTAATTAATTACTAAAAAAATTAGAAAAATTCCATGCTGACCACATTTTGATGCTACCAACACTGTCTATCTGTGACATTGGAAGTCAAAATAGTACCGTTGGAATCCTCATCTCCGAATTTATGCAACAAACAAGAAGAGTGATAGGGCATCGAAATTTTAATATTATAATAATATATTATGATTAAGGATCTCAAACTATAAAATTTGTCTTGGGTCTCGAAAATTTCAGGATTATCCTTACTAAATGGGGACACAGTTTTTTATTCTTATTGTGTATTTATACATTATAATATAACGATTTCACTTTTTTTTTCTAAAAAAAAATTATTATTATTATTAAATATATAAAAGACAAAAATTTAGTCATCTCCTAATCTCACTTTATTTTAAATCATTTTATAACAAACAAAAGAGATTTGAGCCACCGACCACAGCGAAGGACAGCGAAAATTATATTATGTGCCGGGTGTATATGCTATCTCTCTCACAGTAGGCGGGCCCCACAACATGATATATCACCTCGAAGGACAGAGTGAGTAGGCAATTGACCCCACGTAAATTTTTCCCCTTAAAATTCTGTATTTGTATTTGAAAAATCATGACATCACATTATTAGTATTTTTTTTTTTTTTTGAAAGACATCACATTATTAGTTTACAAACGATACACACTAAGGGGGTGTATTCAATTGAGATTTTAAAAGACTATTTATGAATAAATAAGTCCTGTAGATTTTAAAAGACATTTAAAGAATGTAATAGACATTTAAAGAATGTGATGGCTTACAAGATTTTATTAGATTTCTTTTAATCAAGATTTTTTACATATTAGATTTTAAAAGACTTATTTCATAAGAATTTGTAAGATTTGAAAGGACCATTATATTTTTTTTTCCCTTTTTTTTATAACCGATATTATATGGAACGTAACCATAAATAAAAAAAAAGTTAATGAAAGTCAATTGGTTCAAAATGTCCGAATGTCATTTCTCTCACCTATGAATATTTTATGAGTTTCTATGACAAAATGTCATTTCTCTAACTTAGGAAGAAAATATAACACTTCGGCATCAATGATATTAATAATTGATAAATAATTTTTTCCTTAAATTTGGGTTTTTTAAAAAAAAAAAAAATACAAGTAAAAAATTAGCGAGAAAATGAGGAAAAAAATCATTGTTGTGCTAAATTCATTTTGTACATTATTATCTATCCTAATGAAGAAGTTATGTTGGCCTCAAAGAAAATCTAGGAAATTATCTTTAAATGTGATAGAATTTTCCTCCTCGAAAATGAAATTCATTAAGAAAAATAGTTGGAGAAATGACATTATCAGTTGCATTTAAAAGAAAGTCATATTGTTTTATTTGAAAGAAAAAATAAGGAATTACTAATAAGCAAGTAATTTGTTCACGAATAACTAACATGTATGTTCATCTTCTATTTTCTAACTAATATGTATGTTCATCTTCTATTTTATAACACACAAAAAAATCTTATGTAAAAAGTCTCATGGGTTAGGGTGAGATTTTTTATAGAGTTTGATATTTATAATTTTCACTAAAAAGTCCCACAGAATCACACATATAAAAGAATCCTTCAAAATAATTATGTTTTTCAATACCATAAGACTTTTTATTACTTGTTTAAAATCCTGATTGAATATCACTAGATTTGAATGCACTCTTTAAAAAATCCTAATAGTCTTAATGGAATACCACAAGACTTTTTAGATTATTTAAAAATCTTAATTGAATACCACAAGACTTATTTAACCCAAAAAAGTCTTTTAAAATCTCAATTGAATACACCCCCTAAGAATATAACTCAGAGTGGTTTTACGTATTTACCCATAGTGATTCAATTTTCTGACTTTTGTGCGGTGTGTGGGATCCAAACATTTAGGCTGATACGGTAGGGCTGTGGGGTCTCAGTTGAGCTCAACATTTTCCCTGTTTATAAACCCAGATGGCCACGTCAGTGGATATTGTTATTTTTTATTGTTACCTTTGTCTCGGTGTTTCCCCATAACCATTTTTTTTTTTTTTTTTTGTGTTGTTCACATCACACCGCACACTACATTAGCCAATAGAATTACATTGAAAAGTCGGTGAAATAGATGATAAAAGACAAAGGTCAAAGCAACCCTTTTTTTTCTTTTTGAAAGAGCAACTTTAACACTAGACGACAATATTTCCAAAGAGGAGTTAAAATGATCAAAAAATCAAGAGAAATAAGAAACATAACCCGGGAATTTCAAAATATAAATTAATATAAAATATTGTAAAATCTATTTAAAATAAATCCCAAAATTATATATGATCACCTATTTGATTTAAGTATAAAAATTTAATCAATAATCCGAAGTAACTATGCATCATCTAATATTTTTGTAGTCTAATTATTAACAATACAAGTCAAGTAACTCTGAATAGGTACCACAAACGATTAGTAAGGAAGTCTCATCGACATTACCCAAATTCTTCAATGAGCCACCACACTTTTCACTCTCCAAATTATTCTGAGTCATACATGGATGGTTGAAATTAAGGAGTGAGCAAACCACACGTTTATTTGGAATTAAATGTATTCACCTTAATTGATTTTACAAAAGCTTACATGGTTTGTTAATATATAGATACATGTGTGTGTAAATATCGATGATATATATATATATATATATATATATATATGGGAATAAAATATGCATCATTGATATTATTTAATCATTTTATGAAAATCGTCATGTGTCACACATCAATGGTAGATTTGAGTAGTACCACATGTGGCTGCATAACTAGACACTTAATACGGGAGCTGTGAATAATTAATGTGTCACTTAACCAGTCATCCAAACATGATCGTGAATCAAACACTATAAAGAAAGTGTGAATAATCAATGTGTCAGCTGGAGCCACATAATCGGAAACCATCAATATAATGATACTTTTTTTCCAACAACGCAAAAAAATATTTAACACTATTTAAGTTTTTGGAAATGATAATTTAATACACGTAAAAATTCGATAATACACAAAGTTTGAGTTTGAGCTCATTAATGCACGTGATGTCGATCTCATGAAAATACTTAGACCATCTTAACTGATTATGTTGAGTGTGATTTTGGTAATGTTCTAACTCGAGACTCGCTTGACACATTTTTCAAGGAACACGGGCCTGTTTTTTAAAATCGATCTCGTTGCACGGAAATTTTCAACAGCGGACATGTATATCAAAATGCTCATATTGACAATGACAATAATTTGGTATGCTCCATTCTAAGATCCAACAGTCAAAGTTCGAATTCCGACCAAAAATCCAAACTAGTCCCCACCTCAGAAACATAAATTTCTCAAACAACGTCGGATCGAGGTATGGTCGGTGGCATCAGAAAAGACATGGTTAGAGGAGCCTCCATTTATTGGAGGTATTGAAAAACAATGATCGAACAATTATGATTTTAGTAGTTGAATATGTTGGGGCGATTGTGGGATCCTTAAGATCGGATCGGTACCCTGCGCAGCGAAAGTAGGTCTAACCCATGAATATCAAGTATAGTTTAAAAATTATTTTATGAAATACTATACTTGTAGCTCTGAGAGCTGAGTGTCGCGACGTTGAAGTTCGGAGTCGAGACGCTACCTTGTGTAAAATATTGACAGTGAGCAAATTTGTCTTGAATCCAATTCAAAACACTTTCAATTTTCTTCAAACTTACCTAGCAAGTTTGATTCAAAAATCCAATCTTCTTCTCATTGTTGAAATATTGTAGATAACTTCTAAAGCTAGCAAGCTTAATACGAATATCTAATCTTCTTCTCCTTATTGTTGTAAAAAACTTCCAAAGCTAACAAACTTGATTCAAAGATCTAATTTTTTTCTCCTTATTATTGTAGAGAACTTCTGAAACTTCTCCCATAAAAACTTTACTTAGGCTAATATTTCTTTGCTTAATGAATATTTTAGCTTGTTTTGCTTTAATTAAGAACTTGCTAAAACTTGCATTTTATAGTAAAACTTATGTAATTTTTAATTAATAAAAATTCTAATCAATTTTTATGTGGGCTTAATCCAATTTATCCAAATATGTATAATTAAGTGTGACTAATCACCTTCATCTACCACTTTAATTTAATCCAATTAAATCAAGATAAAACTTAATTAATGAATTAGTTCAATGTCTATCATTTTGATTTAATCCAATTAAATCAAGCCAATACACCTATTATTAAATATTTATAATTATCAAAATATCCTCCAATGGTAGAGATATATATGAAATTAAAATAAAGTCTTTGTGTGTTTTTGGATTAATCCAATTGATCCAATTGGATTAAAATAAATAATTAATGTTATCCAATAACATTAATTTTATTTTCATATCAATTTTATTAATTTGAGATGGAATTGATTAAATAAACATGTAAAACCAAACACTTGAAATCCAAAATAGTTTTGAAATTTGTATAAAAGAGTGACGAAACGACCTCACTATATAGTTTTGGTTAGTTGTTGTTATGGTTAGCATTGATATCTTTATATATATAAAAATAAGCTTTCTAAACATTCTCCCCTTAATTTTTGGAGATTCAATGCATAAAGAAAGATTTACATAAAACTTATTAAATTATTTATCATTAATTTAGCTTTGATATTGATAAAGTTATTTGTTATTGGTTTTTGGTCATTGGATACATCAAATATAATTAATGAAATTTGTGATTTTCATATGTTATTGATTTATTATGTTGATATGAGCACAAAACTTGAAGAATCAGTCCAATGTGTTATGTTGCTCTAAGAATCAAACACATGCAAACAACGATCAAAATGATTAAATGTCAACATTTACAAAAAAATCGTGTATTTTATAATTTTTTTTTTTTGAAAAATTATTGTGCATCCATGGTGGATGCATGCATGAAAAGATTTTGGAAAATTTTATAAAATGATAAATTCTATTCTCAATTCTCATGTTATTATTATTATTGTTCATCCATGGTGGATACATGAAAATATTTTGGAAAAATACAAAATGATAACTTCTATTCCTAATTCACATGTCATTATTATTTATTTATAATTTTAAGCTTCCAAATATATTGCAAGATGAAAAGTAAGTAAGTATGTGTGTATATATATAGCACATGAAATAAGATTCTTAAAGTGCACAATGTACCACAATTAGTTATCGTAGACAAAAGTAACATAAATATGTTTGCTGAAAATATTTTGCTTTGCCTAATTTTCTTATTATTGATGCATTGTGTCAAAGGAAATTAGCTATATGATGTTATCATAAATTTTCCTCATTTCAATTCTATATTTTCAAATTTTCCCAGTTTTCTTATGTACATCTTTAACTTATTTGCTGACTAACATATTATTTCTTTTTATTGCCAAATTCGGCCATAGATTTACAATGTATGATAAGAAATGTGCTAGAGTGCATGGGTAGGTTAGAGTTACTATTAAGTGAAAAATACAAACATGTAGCAAGTGGAAAAATAATTTAAAAAATTAACACGCACACATATTAATTAAAAAAACATAAAAAAAAAATGAACTCACGCAACGCGCGGGATCCCGACTAGTTGGTATAAAAGGGTGACAAAATAATCTCACCATGTAGTTTTTGTTAGTTATTATTATTTAAATTTTTTCTTAACATCTAAAATATCATTATTTTTAAAGTTATTTTATCATTATTTTGTAATTTTTTTTTTATCCCTTAGGGCTCTCTATATTTACCCCAAAGATATCATTTTTAATTTAATGAGTCATGTAAGAGAATTTGCTCCACCAATATTCCTAAATACCTCATTGTATAATGTAAATTACTTTATTATTATGCATATAATATCATATCAATAGGTTGATTATTATGTAAACATCATTTCTTCCTCTTAAATATAAAGGGTGTGGTCATTAGAAACTTAAGTGGGATAATAACGAGGAATATTCTTAAAAACTAAAATCTTAATTCACTTACTAAATTTAAGAGATGATATAAATTTTTTATTCTCTTAAAAATAGTCTTTTATCTCCTCAAAATTTTAACCCAGATGGTCAAATAAATAAAAATATTGAAAGCAGGGCTCTTTTATCATCCTTTTTGGTACACACGACATGTCATTCTCCAAACCAAAATTAAATTTTTAGTTTTTAATGACTAAAACCCCACTTACAACTTGTTCGAAAAGCTATAGCCGTTTGTCTTTGTCGAAGAAACAGTTCGATGATAAGGGGTAGAAATGGAATCGGAAAAAGGAAAACGAGTTCAAGCGGAATATACGAGGGGTCTTCTTTTGTTTTTTGTTTTTTGTTTTTTGTTTTTTTTGTTTTTTGTTTTTTTAAATATAGAAGTAGCAGCAGCAGCAGCAGCAGCAGCTCCAAGTCTGTCTAAACAATTGAGTTTACTTGTTTCGTTTTTTCATTTTTATTAAGAGGGCAATCGAAACAATTGAAATATAATAAAAGAGAGAAATTTTAAAAAATAAAAAGTCGATAGTAGTAGTGAATTTGTCTCAGAATCAGAATTTTGATTTTAGGGTTTGTTGGCGATGGCCGTGTTGTCGCTGAATTCGCTGCCATTAGGGTTTAGATTTAGACCAACGGATGAGGAACTGGTGGATTTTTATTTGAGATTGAAGATCAACGGCAAAAACGATGAAGTCAGAGTTATTTCCGAAATCGATATCTGTAAATGGGAGCCTTGGGATTTGCCAAGTATTTTTTCTTTTTCATGTTCTTGTTTGTGATTATTTTTAAGATAAACACAATATTAACTTTTATAATATTAGAATTTTGTTTATTTTGTTTATTTTTGTAGATTTATCGGTTATTAAATCAATAGATCGAGAGTGGTTCTTCTTCTGCCCACAGGATAGAAAGTACCCAAATGGGCACAGATTGAATAGAGCTACAGGAGCTGGTTACTGGAAAGCAACTGGTAAAGATCGCAAAATTAAGTCTGGAAAAAACTTAATTGGTATGAAGAAGACTCTTGTATTTCACAAGGGACGTGCTCCTAAAGGTAAAAGAACCAATTGGGTTATGCACGAGTACCGTGCAACCGCGGATGATCTTGATGGCACCAAACCTGGCCAGGTAGCTACACTCTCTACTTTTCTGTTAAGTTTGTTATATGTAGTTTGTAGGATTACATTGCTTGAATTAGGTGATTATGCAACTAAATTTGTCAAATTTTGTATTACAGAGTGCTTTTGTGCTCTGTCGTTTGTTTAAGAAACAAGATGAGCGTGTTGAGGTTTCCTGCTGTGATGAAGTGGAACCAAGCCATTCGTCTCCTACTTCAGCCAAATCTGAGTTTGCATTAGATCAAACATCTCCAGAATGCAAACCCACAAATATTGAATGCTCGGTGACTGTTTCTCATTCGTCGGAGATAGGAACTTCTAATTTGCAATCTCCAGTTGATTGTCAAACCAAAAGATCGGTAGTAGCTACTGAGGTGAAAATGATGTACTCAATCTCAATTCCATTATTTTCTGCATCTTGCACAATGGGAAATGGAATAATATAATTTTATGAGTTCATATTTCTCACTTTAGACTGATCAAGCCATTCAAGAAGACTTTCATGGCGTGTTTGATAAAGTGATGTTGGAGCCACTTGATTGCACCATCTTTCCTCCATGGCATTCACCTTTTCTGTGGGAGAAAGGATCTTCTTCCATGCCTCATCCTGTCGGAAATGACTTGACCACGTTTGATGAGAATGTGCAGCCACCATTGGAATCAGATGCCTATATGACAGAGTTCGTGGCATCTTTTCTTAAAAATTCAGATGAAAGTTTGTTTGATGAGAGTGGCATTCAATCGGATTCATTCATCAAGAGTGATATGCCAAGTAACATGGCCGTTGTTAAGGACATTGGGTCGTACAGTGAATCAGATGCAGGACTAACCTTTGCTCTCGTAAGTGGTAGCCACATGATAATTTTGTGAAGTTTATTCTTTATATTATATTCTTTCAAATTTTGCTAACAAACTTATCTGTTTGCTGTGTTTTTATAATGGTAGTATTTGCTTGACGTAATTGTTCTGCATGCAGCAGCGCAATCCAGAGTGTACCAGTTTGCGTTTTAAGGAGAACATTGCAGGAGAGACTACTTTACAGATGGAAAGAATTCCAGAAGACTTCGGTATTGTGACTTATCTGAATAGTTTTGATGAGTCATCGACGAATTTATTAAACTCACATTCTTTAGGGGACTTCTGCGACGCAGATGTTGAATCTTGCGAGCAGGATGTAATTGGCAGCAGTAATATTGTTGCACCTGGTATCAGAACCAGGATGCGCAAGCCACAGATTCATCCACACAATCAAGGCTTTGTGATGCAGGGTGATGCTCCAAGAAGATTGAGGCTGCAGAGTATACTTCAAGTTGGACAAGTTAGACTTCAGAGCTGCTTGCCAGAGGAAGACGAATCAAAACCTATTGTTGCAGAGGTTAGAAGCTTTTAAATGGAGGTTATGTAAAAGATCTGACAATATCTTTACATGTGGTTATGAATTTGATTAAATTTCATTGTCCAGGGTGTAGCAGATGCTGAAAAGATTTTTACTGTTAATGCTGCTGCTAGTGCAATGTATGAGGTAAAGGGAGATTCCCATCTAGTGTCGAGCGGAAACATTAATATTTCTGAAGAACTGACTACAGATTATATGACACATGGAAGATTAAAGGCCAACATTTTGGTGGACAAAGATACTTCAAAGACCTTTCGGGCTGGCTTCTCAAATTGGTCAGTTTCTGTTATGTTCAGGGTAGCTGGAGTTGTAGTAATGTTGGCAATCTTAGTCAGCACATGGAGATGGCTGTCTTAGTTTTTGAAGCTGCTTAGATATCTTATCCTTTTGTATAATCTGCACATCTTGTTTTTGTATCTCGTTTTAATTCCTTATGACTACTAACCACGCCTTTGGATATGGTATCTATTTTTATTTTATCTTTTGTAAAAATGCATACGTAGTGCAGTAGCCTTGTATTTTTGCTTTTATAATGTGTAACGTAGTATTATATTGAAGGTATTTATATATCATTGTATCTTCCCTGTGAAAATCTACTGACAGAAACGCAAAATTCTTCAGCATTGTTGCATTCTTTCAATCTGCCAACAGGTTAGTTAAACTATGGGTTGATAATATATTGTATCTTGTCTTTTAGCGTACTGGAGCTTGTTTCTTTGCGTCTTTTAATTCCATTCGGATGTTATAACTCCCACGACTGCATCTATTTGAATATTCATAATCTTCAACCTCCGAATCAATTGGTATTGACTATTGAGATTGCCTATTTGTACTTGCTGCCCATTTTGCTTCTTCTACCACTCACTTATCTTTGCACAAGCACAGCAGTTGTTGGCAGTTATGATGAAATTCTTACAAATCAACTTCTAATGTCAGCTAAACAAGATAAAATAAAGATTGGTGAGCTAACTAGTCTCTGTAAGAAAGACAGATCCATGAAAACCCAAAGCTACGATTCCTCGAAGAACACAATACGAGTGCCTTCGACTTGGAATCACTTATTCAAAGCCAGTTGCCAAAACACAGCTTGGCTCTGCAGGTTCTCGCCCTGAAGGCTGACATGGATGCCCTCCCTTTGCAAGTAAGTGATGCCACTACCTTTAAAGAATGAATTTGAACGAACGTAAGTTGCTTCATCAACGTAAAAATAAGCTCAAGGCTAATTTCTTGCTACAACTGCTATAAATGTTTTGTCGTGGTATGGTGTTAGTTGAGTGTTTATTTGCTACAACTGATACTTCTAAATATGGAGTTTCCTTTTTCAATATTTTTTTTTTCTTTTTACAATGGAATGGAGACTAAACGGAGACAAAATATAGAGAAATTCACCATTAAAATAATATAATTTTGATATGTTTTCAAATTTTTTTTTTTAAATTTTATTTAGCATCAAAACGATGATAATTTTCTTCTCATTTTGTCATTGTTTAGCTTCCTTAGCAATTTTTTTCTTTAAGTAGTCAATTGATTTTTTTTTCCTTGGCTTCTTGCGATTGGAACTCTCTCGTACAGCACCATAGTCTGCAGAAACCCAGGTCATATCATCCTCAGTAAACTGTACAGAAATTTTAACTGCATATTCTCTGTCATTTTGTTGATCTTTAGCCATTTGGGCATGCAAGAATGAGTGCATAGAAAGACTTGAAGTGAATATATCATCTAATTGACTTATTGATACTACTTTGCTGCGCTAATAATATAAACATTGAGAAACTCTTAATTTTGAAACTTATTTTTGGATTGGGTTGGGTCTATGAAATTCTATGAGGGAGAACTGCACTGAATATAATTCCACCATTTGTTGAATTTTGGGTCACTTTGAGGAATCTTACAACTGAGGGATTGTATCAACTCCAAAAAAATTAAAGGTTGAAAGAGGTACAACTTTCTTTCTTTCTCTCTTTTTTTTTTTGCCCTTTTTTTCAGGATGTCCTGACAATTGGGGCAGCATTCACACAAGTCTTGCATAAACATATCTGAATGAGCATCAACATTTAATTGTATAGTAAAGTTCTTAAAAAAAGTAAAATTCCATATACTTAAAAATTGTACTCAGTGTATAAAGTCTCCGCTATACACAATCTTATCTTATTTTATCACAGAAAAATTATTTCTAAGGTTTGAACTCATGTCTAGCACGATAATTAAGTATTAACTTATTAATTATTATCTATTTAGTGACAAACTTCATATATGTAAAATTTTATATACCAGTATACTCATTCATGCACAGAAAACTGATATGTAACAATCAATGTAAACTCATTGTAATTTTAATTTACCCACAAAAAAACAAAAACAAAAACAAAAACAAAAACAATATTAATTAGCTATGGAGATTGATATGACTCGGAAGAGTATT